>JAVIAB010000059.1:64507285-64542285 GCA_032433765.1 Megaustenia siamemsis
GTAGAGGTTATTTTTTTTATTGTTTTTGCATCTAGGGTCCAGAACAGGCATTGGTAGCACAACGTTGGGCTCGTTTTGCCTCCAGAGTTATTTCCTTGTTGAACAATAGTGTTGATAACTGTCCAATGATTTGACAAGCTTTGTTGCATCTTGATTCTATCTCTGCTGTTTGTGAATTATCGTTTGTCACTAAACTTCCTAGGTATTTGAATTCCTCTACTAGTTTTAGTTGCCTGCCTTCTATAGTAATGTTGATGTTCTGCTCATTTTTTTTTTTTCACGACATTCAAGACTTCTGTTTTGTTTATCGCCGTTTAAAGTTACATATAAGCAAAATAACTTCTTTTGTTTATTTCAGTTGTACATTTTCCATCACTGGTTATAGTATGTCCAAGGTAGTTGTAGTTCTGAACTGTCTCCATGTCTATTCCTTCAATTTTGATATCCATTTGTGGGTTTTGAGTATTATCTTTGTTTATGATCATAGTTTTAATCTTTTTGATATTCATATCTATTCCATATTTTTTGCTTGTCTTTTTATTTCATTAAGTAATTTTTGTAGATCTGTAGGATGTTCTGCTAGTAGTACAGTATCGTCAGCATATCTTAGGTTATTGATTATATTTCCATTAATGTTTAGGCCTGGCATCTCTGAGATGTTTTTAAGGATTTGCTCGGTGTATAGATTGACCAAGCTTGGTGATAGGATGCAACCTTGTCTTACTCCTCTTTTTATATCAACGGGTGTAGAGTTTTCTTTGTTATATTTTATTATTGATGTTTTCTCCCAGTATAAATGACATATTAGTCATATATGGTATCTAGATGTATATCTTTTAGACAGTCTATAAGTTGTCTATGGTGTACTCTATCAAAAGTTTTGGTGTAGTCTATGAAGCAGGCATTATCGCGGCCGGTTCTGGTCCCTATTAGCCGCGATAACTGAGGGATTACTGTATATATATATATATATATATATATATATATATATATATATATATATATATATATATATATATGTGGCCTTTGGCGTCTTGACAGATGGTTGGTAGCAAGCAATCATGATAATTCAGTAGTTTGGTGAAGCATTAGTGTTTCATACTGGGTGCTGCTCTACTGAACATCTTCTCTCGTAGTTGAATAGTACATGTAGAATAGTGTCAGCATTAATACTAGTTGAATAGTACATGTAGAATAGTGTCCACATTAATACTAGTTGAATAGTGCATGTAGAATTGTGTCCACATTAATACTAGTTGAATAGTACATGTAGAATAGTGTCCACATTAATACTAGTTGAATAGTACATGTAGAATAGTGTCCACATTAATACTAGTTGAATAGTACATGTAGAATAATGTCCACATTAATACTAGTTGAATAGTACATGTAAAATAGTGTCCACATTAATACTAGTTGAATAGTGCATGTAGAATAGTGTCAGCATTAATACTAGTTGAATAGTGCATGTAGAATAGTGTCCACATTAATACTAGTTGAATTGTACATGTAGAATAGTGTCCACATTAATACTAGTTGAATAGTGCATGTAGAATAGTGTCCACATTAATACTAGTTGAATAGTGCATGTAGAATAGTGTCCACATTAATACTAGTTGAATTGTACATGTAGAATAGTGTCCACATTAATACTAGTTGAATAGTGCATGTAGAATAGTGTCCACATTAATACTAGTTGAATAGTGCATGTAGAATAGTGTCCACATTAATACTAGTTGAATTGTACATGTAGAATAGTGTCCACATTAATACTAGTTGAATTTTACATGTAGAATAGTGTCAACATTAATACTAGTTGACTTGCAAGAATAGCAACGGGATAGACAGGACACTTTGTGGGTAAGACTGAAGTCAGTCTGGAGTGTTTGTACTATCATTCATGTTGCTCATAACTTAATAAACAATCATTACCATCATCGTCATCATCATCATCATCATCATCAGGCAGCATGCCCTTTGCAGAAAGTTGCATTTACCACAGCCCCTCTGAAAGAATATCTGCCTCTAACCAGATCTCCCAGTTCTTATGTTGTCATATTCAAGGTCTTCTAGATATCTTGAAACCACCTTCTTGTTGGTCCTCCCCTGATATGTCACCAAAGAACCATGCCTTCCATTATTGTTCTTTCCAGCCCGCTGTATCTTTTGACACGGCCATAGTACTTTAATTCCCTCTGTAGAAAGTGTTTATAAGCCAGCTCTTTTTAACATTTAAATCTGTTAACATGTCTTCATTATTTTTGTTTCATTATTCAAGGTAGCTGAACGATTTTTCTGTAGCATTTTTAAAAAATGAAATACATAAGCCACATAAACAAAATGGCCAACGAAACCAAACACGAAGACAGACAGGGACTCACATTACCAGGCGTCCAAGAATTAATTATTTATCATCAACTACCGTGTCTACTGGCTTATGTATTCATATCTATCAACAGAACTTCTGGTCAATATAGCCGTTAGGCGGCAAGAACGTTGAGGCTCTGTCTGAAAAATGCTCCTTGTTGCAGTTTCTCATATTCCGAGTCCAGCCTGCTGCTGGCAATACTGAGTTTAGTGCTCTGTGCACACCTTAGCTGTGATTTTCATTCGGATGCTGTTTTGATATTCCGATTGCTTATTATGAATGATATCGATTTTATAGTTCAGTTGCGTTCACGTTCGGTGTGGCTACGTCTTATGTCTTTTGGTGTGTACTGTTGCTGCTATTATGGGGACTGCCTTTCTTTCTTTGGATCCTTCAGTGAGATGAGATTTTAATTCGGATGATTCCACTGGCATGGATGGTTGAGCAATTATGGATTTTAATTCGTCTGTAGTGATACCGGGGCCTTCAACTAACTACAACTACTTCCACAAATACAACTAGTTATCAACAACTTTCTGTCTCTACGGCTGCTCATCAATTCTCGTATTGACTTCTTATCAAGTCACTCACTTTAATATCTTGTATCTTTTCTTTCTGTTTTTGTCTTCTTCCATCCATATTTTTGTTATTCTTGCAAGTTTGTTTTAAGCTTTTGTGAATTAATGCTCAAAAATGTATCAGTAATCCAGCAAAGCATACAAAACGTGCAAGAACAACAGAACAATTTAGTTATGTAGACATATATTTTTTTTAAAAGAAATTAACGCTGATGGAATGGAAGTAATTAATATGACCAGAAAAATAAATAGAACTCGGTGGCTAGCAATTAAATGAAGTAGATAAATTGAATGCATAGTCAGCTATGGCATATGACAACAAACAAGCAAATATTGACTTAAATAAAACTATCATTGGCTAACAAAAGCATCTCAATAAAATAAAAAGATGACACTTCAACAGGTTTCATCCCAAAGTTGTGATTTCAATGTCAGCTTTGGGTGCCATATCTTATAATAATCAGTAATATAAATAATACCGTAGTGAAATGTGTCAGGCGCATGATTGTAACATACTTCTTTGTTTCTTTTATTTCCTATTATCGCCTCGGAAGTTCCCTATATAATAATATTTATGTATTATTATTTGTATCCAGTATATAACTACTGGAAACTACTATTCGTGCTGTTTCGTCCAATAAATGTTTGTCTGCAACACAAGTATTCAGCCCTACTGGGAGATACTTGCATTAATAGGAAAGTACAGAAATACAAGTTATTTCCGATCTGTGATCGTAATCCTATGCTATAGTCATGGGAACGCCTTCGTGTAAGACACTGCTTACAATAGCCAATTTTTAGTTGGCTACGTGGCAGTGTACCAAGCGTTCGGTTTCTCGTGGCAAGGCGCGGTGCCACTGAGTACGGGTTCGAAACCTGCTTCGGACCATATATTGTTCTTCGTTTTTTTCTGTTGTTGTTTGTCTGTCATTATTTCCGAGTGCTAACACATACTTCTTTGTTCTATTATTCCCTATTATCGCCTCGGAAGTTCCCTATATAATAATATTTATGTATTATTATTTGTATCCAGCATGATTGTAGCCAGTCTGAGATTTTTTTTTTTTTATTAAATTTTTTTTTTTATTTGGCGTTTGCCAGCTTTCGCCTCTGGCGAAATCCCTTGTGAGTAGGAACTGAATTATTCGTTAATCCGTGCACAGGGGTTCCTCTCCGCACAGGCAGATAACTCCGACTTCGGAGGTAGTCGGAATCATTAGTGTCTCATACTGGGTGCTGCTTTACTAAACATCTACTCTCGTGGCTGAATTTGCCAATCCTTGAAGGACAGCACTATATATATATGGTCTTTAGCATCTTGACATAGGGCTGGTGCCAAACTTACATGATTTGTCAGTAAAAAAGTAAAGTAAAGTACCCCCCGTCACGCCAAGTGGCGTATAGGGAAATATGGCGTTAGTGACCCTATATTTTACAGACCTTCAGCACATGATTTTTGGGGTAATGTGGTCGGTATTACGCCCGTGCTGCTTTTACTTTCCCAGAAAAAATCCGGTACCCATTTAAGGCTGGGTGAACCCGGAGCCGTCGGTTGGGATCGAACCCTACCCCTTGTCCGTAGTAGTCCAGTTCACTAACCACTGAGCTATCGCGGCTCCTACTAATTTTTAGGGAATTAGTAAAACCCAGGTGTCCTCGCCAGGATTACGAACCCCGGCTGTTGCCGTGGTAAGCCAACCGCCTATCGATTGCGCTAACCGGACACCCATGATTTGTCAGTAGTTATATAATTAATAATAATATGCCAGTGTTTTATGTTGCATCTCTCTTTATCTTTTTTCTTAGTTCTTTTCTTCCTCTTGTACCCGATTTGGTGGCTAGCGAGAGAAAAAGTTCTAGTTTCCGCCTTTTTGTCGGCTTCACTCATTGTCAATTTATGCTTTTCTAGCGTTTCTTTGATGTTGTTTATTCATCTTACTCTGGGTCTGCCTCTTACTCTTCTCCCATCTCTTTTAATATATGCTTTTTAATGGTAAGGAATCAAATGGCATTCATTCTAGACGGGACAACCGGTTCACTTGTTGTTTCTGTCCATGGGTTAGGATTGGTTTAATGCCTACTCTTTCTCTTGTAATATCATTTCTGATTCTTTCATTTCTGGTCACTCCAAGCCAGGTCCTCGAGTATTGCTGCGCCGTACATGAATGTTGAGTAGGTATAGCATTTTACTATTCATAGTTTTAGCTTTGATCTTGTTTTCCTTAATGTGACTATATATTTCAGGTTTTTTTAAATTGCTTTTTGCTATTCCTATACTTTTGTTTCTTTATATCTATCATCATTTGTTGTAACATGTCCAAGATATTCTTGAAAATTTCTATGTTTTTGTCATCTACTTTGATCTCCACGTGTAAGCTGCTTTTGTTTGTTTGTGTTCTTCAATGTATATTAATTAACCTTAACTTTTTGTTTGCTTTTATGCTTTTTCCAGTTTTCATTTTATTACGTTGAATGAAAGTGGTTCTTATTTGTCTCTTCTCAGCCTAAAGTCTCTCTCTGCTCCTTCTTTCTTCCTATTGGTTATTGGTTATGAAAGGCCTCGGTATCACTGCAAACGAATTAAAATCCATAATTGCTCAACCGCCCGTGCCAGCGGAATCATCCGAATTACTATCTTATCTCCCAAACAAAGAAAGGTAACTGTAGTCCCCATCGTACCAGTCTCAGCACACGCCAAAAGTCATAAGGCGAAACTGCGCAGAAAGTTAACACAGCCAACTGTTCCCTGTCATTAAATAGCATCATTCGTCGAGAAACAATTGGAATATCGAAACATGATCAAAACGGATGAGACACACAGCTCACGGTGTGCACTGAGCACTTAACTCAGTAGCTCCTGCAACAAGCCGGACTTGGAATATGAGGAAACTGCAACAAGGAACACTTTTCAGACATAGCCTTCAATGGTTCCTGCCGCCTATCCACCATATACCGGAAGTAATGAACTACAAGAAATAATAGACATAATAGTAAAAGAAAGCAACAAGAAAGGTCTCAGTCTGAATAGTAAGAAAACAGAGGTAATGGTTATATCAAAGAAACAATCATCACCTTCAAGCAGCATAAAAATAAACAGGACAAATCTGAAACAAGTGCAACACGCCAAATCATCATCATCATCATCAAGTGCCGGGGATGCTGGCGTAGGTGATCATGTCTCTCCACAACTTTCGATCTCGACAGCTATTTATTATTTCTGTTGTTGACCTTCTGCCAAGCCATTCTCGTAAGCTATCTGGTATCTTTTTTATTTGTTTCCATCTATCTCTTCGTTCCTCAATTTCCCCAGTTGTTACAATATATTCCAGCTGTTACCTTCTCATTACATGGCCAAACAATGATGATTGTTTCTTCCTAATATTGGAAATTAGCTCTCTTTTTGCTTTGGCCTGTTTCATGATGCTGTCATTACTCTTTTTAGCTGTCCATGGTATTCTCAACATTCTTCTGTAAGACCACATTTCTACAGACTCCACTGATTTTCTTGTCTGTTGTCCTATTGTCCTATTGTCCATGATTCACATCCATATGTTAAGACTGGCTCTTCATAGCATTTAAAAACTCGTTTTCTTGTTTCTATTGTCATAATTTGATTGCATAGTATCTTCCTCATTTTTTTGGAAAGCTGCTTTTTTCCTGAGCCATTCTGCATCTCACCTCTGTTGTACATCTACTGTATGAGGTTAATAAAGTTCCCAAATATTTTAATTTATTTACCTGTTTTAATATTATTCCACTTGTCTTTATTGTGCACTGATGTGATGTCTTTTTCTTTGTTGTTACCATTACTTCTGTCTTTTTGTTTTAAGGCTGAGTCCTTGATTGTTGATTTCTTTCTCTATAATGTCTAACATTTCCTGTAACTATTTTAATTCTTAGCGATTAAGACTAAAAGCAAATTTTAAAATATAAAACACCAGTCAGTCAATATAGAAATAATAAACTGCAATCACAATTCAAAAGTTGTTATTAAGGAATTATTTCCTAAATTTCAATTCTGAAACAAAAACTTGTTGTATTTACCCAAATTGAATAATACAAGTAGAAAAAGTGACGACATATCTATCTATCTATCTATCTATCTATCTATCTATCTATCTATCTATCTATCTATCTATCTATCTATCTATCTATCTATCTATCTATCTATCTATCTATCTATCTATCTATCTATCTATCTATCTATCTATCTATATATCTATCTGTCTGTCTATCTGTCTATCTGTCTATCTGTCTATCTGTCTGTCTGTCTGTCTGTCTGTCTGTCTGTCTGTCTGTCTGTCTGTCTGTCTGTCTGTCTGTCTATCTATCTATCTATCTATCTATCTATCTATCTATTGTCCTTTCGAGCCGAAGACGGCACATAGGGCAGAAACACAATCTCAAAAACAGAAACCTTGCGTGCCAAAATGGCACATATTGCAGAGATCACTGCTTCTAAAATCTATGGCGCTGTTTCCATAACAATACTTTTTTACAATGACAGCTTGTCAAGCCATCAATCAACCTCCTTAGTCGCCTCTTACGACATGCCTGGAAGGTCACAGTGTCACTATTCTTTACTTCCCTCATAATGAGGCCCCGGTAACACACGAGAAGACGACATATACCACAATATAAATAAGATTACCTATATCTAAGAGAAAATAAGCGCACTGGAGTACATCTATATAACCGTAATTGACCATAAGTCTGACTGCCAGGTCTTCGCACTTATCTTGAACTTCTCTGGCAACTGATTGCACATTGGTAGCTGTACAGACTTGGCTCGTTTGACTGAGTGGGACATAGTTATGGTCTCGATATGTGACACCATATTGTTCTAAGAGAACGTCTGGACCCTGAATTAATGCATTATGTCTCAAAACCGCGATGTATCCCCAATACTCTGAAAATAAAAAAAGAAAAGAAATTATGCTCATTTCTTTAAATAATCACTAGTACATTGAACTATAGTTTGGACAAATTTCATGACTCTCAACTTTTCCTCTACCGGTTATTTGTAACCCCACGAGTCCGTCGCCTCACATCGTCATGCTGAGATAGTCTTCCTCATCATCAACTACCGGGCCTGCTGGCGTAGGTGATCATGTCTCTCCACAACTTTCAATATCGACAACTATTTATCATTTCTGTTGTTGACCTTCTGCCAAGTCATTCTTTAAAAAAAAAGTTAAAAAAAAGTAAAGTACCCCCGTCACGCCAAGTGGCGTATAGGGAATATGGTGTTAGTGACCATAAATTTTACAGACCTTCGGCACATGATTTTTGGGGTAATGTGGTCGGTATTACGCCCATACCGCTTTACTTTCCCAGAAAAAAATACGGTACCCATTTAAGGCTGGGTGAACCCGGAAACCGTCGGTTGGGATCGAACCCTACCTCTTGTCCTTTGTAGTCCAGTTCACTATCTACTGAGTTATCGCGGCTCCCCATTCTCTTTATCTGTCTTTTATTTTTTCTCTTTGTCTCCATCTATCTCTTCGTCCCTCAATTTTTCCAGTTGTTACAATATATTTCAGTTGTTCTCTTCTCATTACATGGCCAAAAAACGATGATTGTTTTTTCCTAATATTGGAAATTAACTCTCTTTTTGCTTTGACCACTCTCAAAACATCTTCATTACTCTTCTTAGCTGTCCATGGTACTCTCAACATTCTTCTGTAAAACCACATCTCTACAGACTCCAGTGATTTTCTTGTCTGTAGTCCTATTGTCCATGATTCACATCCATATGTTAAGACTGGCTCTACGTAACATTTAAGAACCCTTTTTCTTGTTTCTATTGTCAAAAATGGATTGCATAGTATCTTCCTCATTTTTTGGAAAGCTGCTTTTGCCTGACCATTCTGCATCTCACCTCTTTTGAACATCTTCCGTCTGAGGTTAACAAGACAAATATAAAATAACAATTCTGAACCGGTACTATGCAATAGAGAAGACACAAAGCATTGATGAACAGTGGGAAATGCTAAAAGAATCAATGCAACAAACATCAAAAGAGTTCATACCACCAGTGAGAACAAATTCAAGAAAGAAATGGATGACAGATGACATTTTGCAGCTAATGGATACAAGAAGAAGAAATAAAGAAAATAAAGATAAGTATAAGAGATTAAATAAAGAAAATAAAGATAAGTATAAGAGATTAAATAAAGAAAATAAAGATAAGTATAAGAGATTAAATAAAGAAAATAAAGATAAGTATAAGAGATTAAATAAAGAAAATAAAGATAAGTATAAGAGATTAAATAAAGAAAATAAAGATAAGTATAAGAGATTAAATAAAGAAAATAAAGATAAGTATAAGAGATTAAATAAAGAAAATAAAGATAAGTATAAGAGATTAAATAAAGAAATTGTAATAAAACGCAATAAAGCAAAAGAAGCATGGCTAAAAGAGATATGCTGAGATAGTACGTACTCTCTTATTTCGTGTTTAGTGACTCGGGCAGATGGTGCTCGTAAACCTGGGAGGGCAGACCATCTAAGGGCAGAATCCCCCTACAGAAAAGACAATCTGCTGCCTTGCAGGAAGATTGGGAACAATCAAAGGCTAGGGAAAGCAAACCCGAATAAAATGATGGCTGAAATCGGATGCACTGGGCCACTGGCGCAGAACACAGTGCAACGTTTTAACGGGTGTTCAATCAGAGTGGATCTGGCGAACTCTACTTGTGATGTTCTGTCTGTGGGGGCGATCAACACACTTAGCCTGACAGCTGACTTCATGTGAGAGTCTGGAATCCTTACTCTGATTGAGTCCTGATCGCAGAGAGAGAGAGAGATTTCGTGTTTGTTTTCGAGCTAGTATATGCTGTCTAGTATCTAATAAAAACTTCTGTCGAAACATTGAGTATTATGTGTTCTCTCTACAGGTTTGGCTACATAGTACGATTTTATGTTTATATTTCATAAATCATCAGTTATACTTAGCTTATTATAAACATACATTACTTGATTTTTTAGCCAAAAAGGATACAAATGCCAATGACACAATTACTAATTGAATTATGGGAAAGTAACAGACACATAAATTTAAGCTGAAAAAAGATAACGGTGTAAGAAAGCACACTACAGTCATTTGAAGGTACTATACAACAGGCTCTATTGCGAATATCCCAGATATGGAAATAGAAGAGAAGTATAAAACATACATGAGGAAAAAGATGAAAATGATGAGTAAGATAATGAGCTATCTAAAAAGGAGATAACCTAATAAGACAGCTTGGAAAGTGTGCAGTGATGTTCCACAAGAAGTTGAAAGAGATAAGAAGAAAAATAGTTTGTTTAATTCAGGAGCTTGCTGAATTTAGTTAGGCACCTCATTTCTTTTGCAATACTGAAGTACAATACAAGGACACAAAGTATACATGAATGCTGATTTTTTGGTCCATGTGTTTCTAAATGGATTACTTAAGAAACACAGAAACGGAAATCATCATGACTGACGATGTTGCAAACAACCTGTTTGGTACACATTCTCAGAATGTTAACTGGCCAAACAAAATCAGCAGCCAAGAACTGCTAAACATATACGGTTAATAAGATATGCACACAGTGATAACAGATCAGCAATGGAGTTTGAGATAGGTCACGTGGTTAGGAGAGATCCAATCACATGAACTGCCATGCATGGACTCTGGCGTGACGCCGAACGAGAAGAAGGTCAAGGACGACACGACGAAGGTGAAAACATAAATAGTAAAGGTAAGGCAAAAACCATATTTCACGATTGCGGTAAGTTTTGGGTAATATGATGGTCTGTATGACGCCAGGCCGCCTATACGTCTAAGAAAAGAGACAATGCGCCTGACAGCAACAGAGCTGGAAGATGTCAGCGACTGACTCAAAGCTTATAGCTTGTGTCAGAATTGGTGAACTAGAACCATTTGGATCTTGCTCCACCTCATATCGGTGCCTCTGGCACTCAATGATGATAATTATACATATATATATATATGTAAGTAGAGTGTCACAGCCATGAATAGAAGCAACTATGCTACCATGACTAAAGCCAGGAAAACGACATCCAGCTATAGACCAATCAGCCTTACAAGCTGTTTGTGTAAAACAATGGAACGTATAATCAATCTCAGACTGCAGTGGTACCTGGAAAGTGAAAACCTTCTTGTCCCACAGCAAGCAGGCTTTAGACAGTGTTACTCTACCGAAGATCAGGCAACCTATCTTTCCCAGGAAATTGAGGATGCACTACAAGAAAAGAAACTGGTACTAGCAGCATGGACAGACCTAAAGAAAGCATTTGATAAGGTATGGAAGGAAGGACTTTTGAAGAAACTAAGAAATTAGGAGAGCTAAAGTGCAACTGGTTGGTCTTAAATGTAAGAAGGTCTTACTGCGCCAGAGCGTCCCACAGGGAGGAGGTACTATCTCCAACACTTTTACTAGTCTACATTAATGACCTAGTTACTGAACTACCACATGACATCAAAGTGGCAATGTATGCAGATGACTTGGTAATGTGGTGCACAGAGGAGTATGCAACAGTGGCCTCCAAATTGTTACAAAGAGTTATGAATGCACTGAATTCATGGACAAAAAGATGGTGTATCAGCATCAATACAGACAAATGCAGTGCTACACTTTTCACACTCTCCCCAAAACAAAAAGCAAGAGCCATCTACACAAACAATGAGCTTGTGAAAGAAGACATACAAGCTACATATCTAGGAGTTACATTTGATAACAAACTATCTTGGAAACAACAGATAAATAAGGCAACCCAAAAAGCAAGGAGGAAATTGGCTATTCTAAGAAAGATGTGTGGAACCACATGGGGTGCGAGTGGAAAAATACTCAGTAAAGTTTACCAACAGAGTATACGCCCACATTTAGAATATGGATCATCCGCATGGTGCTCAGCATCAAACACCACGCTGCAAGAACTGGACAAAATACAAAACCAGGCACTTAGGGTCATCACAGGAGCAATGAAATCAACACCAATATTGGAGATGGAGAAATTGTGGAGGATATCAGAACTGAGAGAATGGAGGGACACAAAGGCGCTAATACAGGCAGAAAAATGCTCATGCATGCCAAGACATTCAATGAAGGTCCGATTACAAAATCTTGCATTGAGACGGCTTAAGAGAAGCGGTTTCATCCATCAAACCGAGCGTATTTGTAGACAAACACCAGACATACCAAGAGTTATAGCCTCCTACTGCCCATACCAGAACAGACTCCATGGGCAGAGGAATGCGGATTGTCAATACAAATACGGACAGAAGTGAAAGGAATACTTGACGTGGAGGAACAGAATAGTCTACAGCGTAAAACAACTCTCAGTTTCTTGGATGAAGAATACCCACAAGACCTATGGATTCGTGTGTGCACAGATGGATCAGCACAGAATACAGTAAAGAAAGGGGGAACAGGTGCATACATAGAGTACCCAAATAACACTAGGGATATGAATAAAATAGCAACAGGGAAATATTGTCACAATTATGATGCGGAAATCCAAGCAATAAAGTTAGCAATAGAAAAACTGCTGAACAGTAATCTTAGCCCACAGCCTGTAGTTTTTTTCTAAAGATGCAAGATCAGTACTCCAGGCACTACAATCCAGAAAATTACCACATCTACAGACCTTATTGACTGAACTCTGCAAGAACCGCAGGGTTGCCCTGCAGTGGATCCCATCTCACTGTGGAATACCAGAAAATGAGAAAGCAGATCAGTTGGCAAAGGAAGGTTCAACAGGCACACAACTAGATACACCGGTTACATACCATCATAAGAAACAGATAATCAAATCAATCAGAAGACCACAAGCCCCAAATCAGGATGCTCTTCATAATATGAGTAGATATGAACAAGTTATCATTATACTCCTCAGAACAGGACACAATCGACTCCATAGTCACATGTATACAAAATTCAAGATCGGCACCTCAACTACATGTACATGTGGACAGGTGCCCCAGACCGCTGAACACATACTTCAACACTGCAATGAATATAGTAGACTGAGAAAAATTCATTGGCCCATAGATTACAACACTACAGACAGAACTATATGGGCCACTGCAAGAATTACAAAAGACAGTAAAATTTATACAGGAAACGACATTGCAGATATAGACAATACTTCAGGCGAACGAAAGATAGACAGACAGACAGACTGACAGACAGACCAGACAGACAGACAGACAGACAGATAGACAGATAGATAGATAGATAGATAGATAGATAGATAGATAGATAGATAGATAGATAGATAGATAGATAGATAGATAGATAGATAGATAGATAGATAGATAGATAGATAGATAGATAGATAGATAGATAGATAGATAGATAGATAGATAGATAGATAGATAGATAGATAGATAGATAGATAGATAGATAGATAGATAGATAGATAGATAGATAGATAGATAGATAGATAGATAGATAGATAGATAGATAGATAGATAGATAGATAGGACAGGTTTCAGATCTCATCTTCTCTGATATCATGGTTAATAGAACCAGGTCTAGATATCATCTTCTGTGAGATCATGGTTAATAGAACCAGGTTTAGATCACCTTTTCTCTGATATCATCGTTAATAGGACCAGATTTAGATATCATCTTATGTGAGATCATGGTTAATAGAACCAGATTTAGATATCATCTTATGTGAGATCATGGTTAATAGAACCAGGTTTAGATATCATCTTCTGTGAGATCATGGTTAATAGAACCAGGTTTAGATATCATCTTCTGTGAGATCATGGTTAATAGAACCAGGTTTAGATATCATCTTATCTGAGATCAGGCTTCACTAGAAAGAAAACAATCTCCACATTGAATTAGAGTCGAGTACTCAAGAATATAGGAGCCTCGGTGGATGAGTGCCTAGTGCGCTAGCTACCTGATCAGAAAGATCCGGATTCAATGCCCAGAAGGGTTTTTTTTTTTTTTGACAAAGCTCCGAAGGTAACCCAGCTTGTTAAATTGGGCAGCAGAGATTTTTCTGGAAAGGAAAGACGTCCTTTCGTGATACCGACCACATCACCCAAAAAATAAATGTGTCGTAGTCATAGAAAAATATGGTCACTAACGCCATATTCCCCATACGCCTAGCAAGACGTGAAGGGAACCTTTACTTAACTTTCCTCCAGAATATGAGCTGAGCATCTTAACATGGACTACATACGGTCTTTATTTATAATGTTTTCTAAATGTAATAGATAGATAAATTGATGAAGATGGATATTAACAAGTACTTTAACAAAAAGAAATATAGTTTATATTGTAAACAAATTATTATGTCTATAACTACGGATAGTCAGATGCATGTCCAATCAATATTTGTTCTCTAGATCAGAAATGCAAGTAAAAAAGTAAAGTACCCCCGTCACGCCAAGTGGCGTATAGGGAAATATGGTGTTAGTGACCCTATATTTTACAGACCTACTACACATGATTTTTGTGGTAATGTGGTCGGTATTACGCCCGTGCTGCTTTACTTTCCCAGAAAAAAAATCCGTTACCCATTTAAGGCTGGGTGAACCCGGAAGCCATCGGTAGGGATCGAACCCTATCCCTTGTCCCTCGTAGTCCAGTTCACTAACCACTGAGCTATCGCGGCTCCCTAGATCAGAAATGTAGGCTATAAATAATAGAAGAGAAAAGATAATTGAGGGCGAAGAAAAGGAAATTGCCAGAATAATGGGAAGTGGGTGGAGATGAAAATAAATAATGAAAGTCTGACGTAACAAATAAAAGAAAAATTAATAAACAGCATCACAGTTAGACAGATGAGGTACCTTAGATGTAAAAAAAAAACACAACACCAAACTGAAAGCTATCTCATAAATACAGAAAGAAAGAAAGAAAGTAAGAAAGAAAGAAAGAAAGAAAGAAAGAAAGGAAAAGAAAAGAATCTCCAATAGAACGTTGCATTAACCACAACCAATCTGTGAGAATCTATGTCTCTGGCCAGATCTCCTCTAGCAAGATCTCCAGAGAACGTTGCATTAATCACAACCCATCTGAAAGAATCTGTATCTCTAGCAAGATCTCCAACAGAGCGTTGCAGTAACCACAACCCATCTGTGAAAATCTCTGTCTCTGGCCAGATCTCCTCTAGCAAGATCTCCAACAGAACGTTGCATTAACCACAATCAATCTGTGAGAATCTATGTCTCTGATCAGATCTCCTCTAGCAAGATCTCCAACAGAACGTTCCATTAACCACAACCCATCTGTGAGAATCTATGTCTCTAGCCAGATCTCCTCTAGCAAGATCTCCAACAGAACGTTGCATTAACCACAACCCATCTGAAAGAATCTGTATCTCTAGCAAGATCTCCAACAGAGCGTTGCAGTAACCACAACCCATCTGTGAAAATCTCTGTCTCTGGCCAGATCTCCTCTAGCAAGATCTCCAACAGAACGTTGCATTAACCACAACCAATCTGTGAGAATCTATGTCTCTAGCCAGATCAGAGCAAGATTTTCCAACAGAACGCTCCATTCACCACAACCCATTTGAAAGAATCTCTCTCTAACAAGATCTCCCATTTATGTTGTCAAGTTTATGGTCTTTTTAATGTCTTAAAAAAATAGCATTCTTCTTCCTCTTGTTATAGAGTGAGCTAATGGAAGCATGGGGGCCGGTAACTTAATTGTTACCCGCTTCTCAATAGACAATAGCAGTAACATATACAGCGACAAGCAGTAGTTAGGACATAAGTTAAGGAATGGAAATTTTCCAGACTAACAAGTTGTAGAAACAAAGTTAAGGGAGTAAAAGTTCATGTAGGGGTAGCACACAAAAGTGGGGAGGAAGGTAAGGTAGAATTACTGGACAACACGATGAGAGTTTAGGTCCATGGAATTATCCATGCAGCAGAAGTGGAAATTAGAAGATAACGCAGTGTTTGCAGGGGTAGGGTCCTCAGACATAACAAGGACACCCGCCGAACTAAGATAGAGACATAACAAGTTAAAAGACAGGCAGAGATGAATTAGTCAAGAGTAGAAAGTCAACAGTTCGAGTTAGTTATTAGACAGAATAGTCAGAACAGTTAGAAAGTGAAGATTAGAAAGTGAAGACAGTTAGTTAGGAAGTTGGAATCTCCAAGTTGTAGTTCAAGTCAGATTAGAAGTTATTATTGATAGAGAGTTGATAGAGAATACTATGAACTTAAGCTGCGAAAGTGTTGTTGAAAGATTCATAGAATTGTGCTTCAATATATTGTTCCAAGTTCGTAAGTAGACAAATGAATAATGTTGTATGAAGCTATATGAAGATTGAGGACAATCAAAGGCTAAGGAATGCAAACCTGAATAAAATGCTGGCTGAAACCGGATGCACTGGGCCACTGGCGCAGAACACAGTGCAACGTTTTAACGGGTGTTCAATTCAGAGTGGACCTGGCAGACTCTAATTGTGATGTTCTGCCTGAGGGGGCGATCAACACACTTAACCTGACAGCTGACTTCATGTGAGAGTCTGGGATCCTACTCTGATTGAGTCCTGATCGCAGAGAGAGAGAGAATATGAAGCTTTGCACTTACGGACATTCAAATAGTCAACGACGATAGTCTCTTGAGTGTCCTGAATTAACGCATGTTAATTTAAGATAAGTGGACGATCATGTGCCAAGATTGATAATAGAGAAATCAATAAACTGATTATGATGTTATACTGAGAGCAAAATAGTCTGTCATGAATTGACTTGTTGTGTTGGTCAACTAAATCAATGTGATGTGTTGTCAAGAAGTACAAAGATAAATGCCAACAAGAGTCAGTGTGGGTCTTTAACACCTCTGTCCCTGACGCGTCGCCCAGGAACCGTGTTTTTTATCATTGTTCTTTCCAGCCTACTGTGTCTTTCAACATGACCACATAATTTTAATTTTCTCTGTAGAATGGAGTTTATGAGCCAGTTCTCTTTTAGTTTTAAATTGTTTAATGTCTTCTTTTGCTCTTTTTCATTATCTGAAGAATGTTTATGTAGGTCTTTGCTTCGAATGAATCATTGATTTTGTTATTTATTAATATGATTATGATTAATTATGATTATTTATTTCCTGTTTGCAAGATCATCCATGATTCACAACCATATGTTAAGACTGGCTCTACATAACATTTAAGAAGTATTTTTCTTGTTTCTATTGTCAAAAATGGATTGCATAGTATCTTCCTCATTTTTTGGAAAAGCTGCTTTTGTCTGAGCCATTCTGCATCTCACCTCTTTTGTACATCTTCCGTCTGAGGTTAACAAAGTTCCCAAATATTTAAATTCATTTACCTGTTTTAATATTGTTCCACTTGTCTTTATTTTGCACTGGGGTGGTGTCTTTTTCTTTGTTGTTACCATTACTTCTGTCTTTTTGCTATTAAGGCTGAGTCCTTTATTTCTGCTTTCTTTCACTATAATGCCCAACATTTCTTGCAACTCATTTTCACTCTTAGCGATTAAGACTGTATCATCAGCATACCTTATATTATTTTTATTATGACCTACAATTGTTATTCCAGGCATGCCCTTTATGGATCTTAACATAATCTCACTATAAATATGAAACAAATCTGGTGACAGCACACAACCTTGTCTAACACCCTGTTTTATTTGTTGAAACATTCCCAATTGGTTTCCAGTTCTTATGGCCGCTGTTTGTTGCCAGTACATGTTCTTTATTATTCTTAAATCTGTACTGTCTACGTTTATGCTTTCTAAAATTTTGATTATTTCTTGGTGCTTTACTTTGTCAAATGCTTTGTAATATAGTGGTTCCATAAATTGTACTATCTATATTGGAAAGTCATATCTTTCAAGATACTTCCAGTGTTTCATATTGTACGCCCTGCCTCTCCGTGAAATATTTTTTCTATTATGTATTCAAAGTTAGAATGGATGAAGTTATATTTTCTAATATATAAACCTGTAAAAAAAAGTAAAGTACCCCCCGTCACGCCAAGTGGCGTATAGGGAAATATGGTGTTAGTGACCCTATATTTTACAGACCTTCAGCACATGATTTTTTGGGGTAATGTGGTCAGTATTACGCCCGTGCTGCTTTTACTTTCCCAGAAAAAATCGGTACCCATTTAAGGCTGGGTGAACCCGGAGCCGTCGGTTGGGATCGAACCCTACCCCTTGTCCGTAGTAGTCCAGTTCACTAACCACTGAGCTATCACGGCTCCTACTAATTTTTAGGGAATTAGTAAAACCCAGGTGTCCTCGCCAGGATTAATATAAACCTGTACTGGTTAAATATTAAATATTGCATAAATTAAAACTCTCAGAGTTGCTAATCTTTGAGATTTATATTACGCGCATTAATTACTAAAATACCACCAATACACAAATAATTATTTTAGACAAATAATTGTATATTTTGAGCATAGTATGACAAATTAAATGCAGATCCAGTCTTAACATATGGATGTGAATCATGGACAGCAGGACAACAGACAAGAAAATCACTGGAGGCTGTAGAAATCTGGTTTTACAGAAGAATGTTGAGAATACCATGAATTGCCAAGAAAAGTAATGAAAACGTTCTGAACGAGGCCAAAGTAAAATGATAGCTAATTTACAAAATTAGTAAGAAACAATTACCATTTTTGTCCATGTAATGAGAAGGGAACAGCTAGAATATATTGTAACAAATAAGAAAATTGAGGGACGAAGCGATATAGGGAAGCAAAGAGAAATGATACCAGACAGCTTAAGAGATTGGCTTAGCAGAAGGTCAACAACAGAAATGATCTCGAGATCGAAAGTTATGGAGAGACATGATCACCTACGCCAACAGGCGTGGTACTTGATGATGGTGATGTTACAAATTAAAACCAATTTAAGGAAACATCAATTTAAAAAATGAGTGGAGTATACTAAGCTTGGGGTATCTTCATCCACAATCGCTGCTAAACTGTCGATATTAGAACTAATAAGCCACTTTTAGATGAAAACAAAGAGCCGTGAATCAGTTATTTACTCGTGACAATTCTCAAGAAGTTCTCAGAAACAAAGCTCTTTACTTGAAATCTGGTTAGTTACATTTGAGATCAATTCTGGCTTTATAAACATAGCTCTTTATGACAACATCACACTGGAAATGTGGGAGATACAGAGGAATATTATTAACGTTAATGACTAGAATAATGCTCACATTAACGTACATTATAATGTTCACATTATCATCTAAAATAATTCTCACATTAATGCCTGATAAAATTTCTCACATTAATGTCAAAATAAGGCTCCCTTTAACGTCTGGGAAAAAAATGCTCACATTAATGTCTAAAATAATTCCCACTCACATTAAATACTAAAATAATGCACACTCACATTAATGTCTAAAATAATGACTCATGTTAATGACTAAGATAATGCCATCTCGCATTAATGTTCAAGATAATGCTCAATCACATTAATGTCCATAATAATTCTCACTCACATTAATGACTAAAAATACTCACTCATATTAATGTCTAAAATAATGCTCATTCACATTAATGACATAAAATAATGTTCACGTTAATGTATATAAAAAATGCTCACATTAATGTATAAAATAATGCACATACTGATATATAAAATAATTATCACAATAATGTATAAAATGTGTTCACATTAACACCTAAAATAACACTCACTGATTTTAATATATAAAATAATGTTAAAATTATTGCATAAAATAATGTTTAAATTAATTTAATAAATCCTACTCACATTAATGTGCAAAATAACGCTCACATTAATATATAAAATAAAACTCAAATTAATTTAAAATGTCAGACTCACATTAATATATAAAATAATGCTCACTCATATTAATATCAGAAATAATGTCCACATTAACATATACAATAATGTTGACATTAACATATAAAATAATGTTGACATTAACATACAAATAATGTTTACATTAACATATAAAATGATGTCCACATTAACATAAAAAACAATGTTCACATTAACATATAAAATGATGTTCACATTAACATATAAAATAATGTCCACATTAACATATAAAATGATGTTCACATTAACATATAAAATAATGTTCGCATTAACATATAAAATAATGTTCACATTAACATATAAAATAATGTTCACATTAACATAAAAAAATGCTCAAATTAATTCAAGCAATCATACTCACATTAATGTCTAAAATAGTTCACACATTAATGTCTAAAATAGTTCACACATTAGTGTCGAAAATAGTTCACACATTAATGTCGAAAAAAAAATGCAAAAAATTAATGTATAGAATACTAACATTAAAATCTAGAATAGCTCTCACCTTAATGTCGAAAATAATTATCACATTAATGTTTAAAATAATTATCACATTAATGTTTAAAATAATTGTCTCATCATTGTCTACAAAAATGTGCACATTTCTTGCCTATAAAAGACTACCAATAAAGACGAATGTTTTTTTCTGCAGATAATTTAATTTTTTTTTTTAATGGAAATACATTTCGTGATCAAAGAAGTTAATTTCATTACTTTTGCTAAAGAAACAACATAAAACATCGAATATCCAGGACACAAACCATCAAAACAAAATCAGCTAAATAATTAACCATTCAAGTAAACTGTATCAAGGTTATACAGGTCACAACTTTCTTTTTTTCCTTCTCAGTCCTTGCATCTAATTCTTGATATTGTTTCAACATCAGTGTCTGTTCCATCAATGTACCACGCATTTCTACAAAGAACGTGTGAATTACAAATTGAATAATGACAATATATTTTAATATAGTTATTGCTTCAAATTTAGTAGCAATATCAGTTCGAGTATATTCTAGAAGACCTGGTACGATGCCCAACACATCGAAAACCTCACACACTAATGAGCAGGTCAAATATAAATCAAGCTCACCGCTAATTCTAGGCGTCGTCCAAACATAAAAATTTAATTATAACAAAACAATAAATAATAAATATTATCTTATTGCAATTTCTTTGCAATCACAAATACATGAAATCGTAGTTAACAAAACGAATATTAAAACAACAAGAAAGAGCATGGAAGCCGGTCTCATATTTGCATGATTCATTATTTCGTGACGAACCAGTGAGGACGTTTTGTACTTAAATGTTACAGAAAATGGTCCCGTACACCAGTGAATACTGTTACATCTATTTATATTTTGTGTAACTATAAGGAATATATTATGTTTAATACCACTCATCCATTTAATATTTATAATTATTACCATCGAAAATTGGAACAACCATGGCTATCAAGATGGCGATAGTACCACTTCCTGGTCCTACCGAAAATCGTAACAAGGTGACAATTCGGGCAAAATTTCAAATTTATAAAAAATAAATTCCTTCTTTACTTATAAGTTACCTATATTTATGCATCTGAAGTTGATAATACACTGTTTATTTCTGACCTACATTTTTAAAACTATGATTTCGGAGTATTCATATTGTTAAATCAATTTTACGTCGATAATTATTTTGACTGCTTTGCACAGAATAATCTGGTTTGATTTTGTGACATAGATCAAGCTAATGTTATCATAGTTCAAACTGCTGTGTACAATATATTATTGCCAGTTAAGACGCTGTAAAGTGTCAATCAAATTAAGAAGGAAATATTGTACAACATGAAGATACTGCTAACGGGGCATAACAATGTAGGTTTAACGGAACATGATAAAATATGAACATAATTTCCAATCGTCATGATTCAATCGTGAATTCTGAGAAGGGACAAAAATGGCTCTGGTTAAACGAAAATTACAGTTCTTAGAAATGGAGACGTTCTTGGTCTTTTTTTTTTTTAGTTAGGTAACTAATATAGTCGCAGAAGGTTACAGTGTAGTGTTCAGGTGTCTATCTATCTATCTATCTATCTATCTATCTATCTATCTATCTATCTATCTATCTATCTATCTATCTATCTATCTATCTATCTATCTATCTATCTATCTATCTATCTATCTATCTATCTATCTATCTATCTATCTATCTATCTATCTATCTATCTATCTATCTATCTATCTATCTATCTATCTATCTATCTATCTATCTATCTATCTATCTATCTATCTATCTATCTATCTATCTATCTATCTATCTATCTATCTATTTTTCTATCTATCTATCTATCTATCTATCTATCTATCTATCTATCTATCTATCTATCTATCTATCTATCTATCTATCTATCTATCTATCTATCTATCTATCTATCTATCTATCTATATATCTGTCTGTCTGTCTATCTATCTATATATCTATCTATCTATCACCTATCTGTCTGTTTCTCTATATATCTGTCTGTCTCTTTGTCTATATATTTGTCTATATATATATATATATATATATATATATATATATATATGTCTATATGTCTGTCTATCCCTCTGTCTATATATATGTATGTCTATATATCTGTCCGTCTAGCTTGTAAAACAGCTGAATGATGAGGGTACCGAAAGGAACACCAAAATTACACTGAAAAAGGATGGAAACATTCTAACAAGTAAGCATACAGCAAATAACTTTGCAGACTCCTTTGCAAATGGCAATAATATTGAAATTAGCCTACAGTAACGACAAGAAACACGTTTAAAACAACTAAATAAAAGACAAGAAGAGGCCACATACGAAGTCATGGAAATACCCATTACATAAAGAGAGCTAGAGCTGGCAATATCCAAATTACAAATGAAAAAAAAAGTCACCAGGCCGTGATGGAGTGTCCAATGAAATTATTAAGAACTTGTGAACTGCAGCTAAAGGAAAACTACTGCAAATCTACAACATTTGCTGGATCACAGGTAGAGTGCCACATGCATGGAGAAAAGCAATTATGATACCATTACTAAAGCCAGGAAAATATGGTTCAATGCTCTAGACCAATCAGCCTTACAAGCTGTCTGTATAAAGCAATTGAACGTATAATCAATCTCAGATTGCAGTGGTACCTGGAAAGTGAAAGTCTCATTGTCCCACAACAAGCAGGCTTTAGACAGTGTTACTCCACCGAAGATCAAGCAACCTTTCTTTCCCACGAAATTGAGGATGCGTTTCAAGAAAAGAAACTGGTACTAGCAGCATGGATAGACCTAAAGGAAGCATTTGATAAGGTATGGAAGGAAGGACTTTTGAAGAAACTGAGAAATTATGGAGTAAATGGCAGGATGTACAAATGGGTTAAAGCATACCTGCATAACAGGAGAGCCAGAGTGCAACTGGAAGGTCTTAAAGAGTAAAAAGGTCTTACTGCGCCAGGGCGTCCCACAGGGAGGGGTACTATCTCCAACACTTTTTCTGATCTACATCAATGACCTGGTTACTGAGCTATCACATGGTATCAAAATGGCAATGTGGTGCACAGAGGAGTATTCAAAAGTGGTCTCCAATTTGTTGCAAGGAGCTATGAATGCACTGAATTCATGGACAAATAGATGGTGTATCAGCATCAATACAGACAAATGCACTACTACACTTTTTACTCTCTCCCCACAACAAAAAGCAGGAGCCATCTACATAAACAATGAACCTGTGAAAGAAGACATACAAGCTACATATCTCAGAGTTACATTTGATAACAAACTATCTTGGAAACAGCAGATAAATAAGGCAATCCAAAAAGCAAGGAGGAAGTTGGCTATTCTAAGAGAACTGTGTGGAATCACATGGGGTGCGAGTGGGAAAATACTCATTAAAGTTTACCAACAGAGTATACGCCCACATTTAGAATATGGATCATCTGCATGGTGCTCAGCATCAAACACCACACTGCAAGAACTGGACAAAGTACAAAAGCACTTAGGGTCATCACAGGAGCAATGAAATCAACACCAATATTGGAGATGGAGAAATTGTGGAGGATACCAGCACTGAGAGAACGGGGGAACACAAAAGTTCTGATACAGGCAGAACAATTTTATGCATGCCGAGACATCCAATGAAGGACCGATTCAAAATCTTGCATTGGGACGACTTAAGAGATGCAGTTTTATCCACCAAGCCAAGCGTGTTAGTAGACAAACATGTCAAGAGTTGTTAACCCCCTACTGCCCGTACCAGAACAGACTCCCTGGACAGAGGAGTCAGGATTGTCGATACAAATACTGACAAAAGTAAAAGAAATGCTTCACAAAGAGGAACAGAATAGTCTACAACGTAAAACAATAACTCTCAGTTTCATGGACGAAGAATACCCACAAGACCTATGTATTCGTGTGTACACAGATGGATCAGCACAGAATGCAATAAAGAATGGGGGAGCAGGTGCATACAAAGAGTATCCAAATAACACTATGGATATGAATAAAATAGCAACATGGAAATCTTGTCACAATTATGATGCAGAAATCCAAGCAATAAAGTTGGCAATAGAAAAACTGCTGAACATTAATATTAGCCCACAGTCTGTAGTGTTTTTGACAGATGCAAGATCAGTACTCCAAGCACTAAAATCCAGAAAATTGCCACATCTGCAGACCTTATTGACTGAACTCTGCAAGCACCACAAGGTTGCCCTGCAGTGGATCCCATCTCACTGTGGAATACTAGGAAACGAGAAAGCAGAACAATTTAGTAACGGAAGATTCAACAGGCACACACTAGATGCACCAGCTACATACCATCAGGAGAAACAGATAATCAAATCAATCAGAAGACCAAAAGCCCCAAATCAGGATGCCTTTCGTAATATGAGTAGATGTGAACAAGTTATCATTATACTCCTCAGAACAGGACACAATCGACTCCATAGTCACAAGTATACAAAATTCAAGATCGGCACCTCAACTACATGTACATGTGGACAGGCGCCCCAGACTGCTGAACATATACTTCAAGACTGCACTGAATATAGTAGACTGAGGAAAATCCAATGACCCATAGATACAACACTACGGACAAAACAATATGGGTCATGCAAGAATTACAAAAGACAGTAAAATTTATACAGGAAACGACATTGCAGATATAGACAATACTTTAGGCAAACGAAAGATAGATAGATCTGTCTGTCAATAGATCTGTCTGTCTATAGAAAGGTTTATGTCGGAGTACATGTTGGCATTCCAAGAAAAATTAGCATCAAGATAACACTATTTAGCACAAACGTACAAACAGTCATCTTATATGTCAATATATATTAAATAGTCAAGAGCAATAACATTACAATACAAGCAAAAAACCAGTACAGATCTTTTAAACAACTATCATTGGGGATCTTTTGAAGACCAAAAAGTATAATTGAAGGGTCATTCAAGAAAAAAATATATAAAATCTATTTGGGTTAAATAAAGACTGATAAAAAAAATATAATCCAAGCACACCTAGATAGGCATTGTTATGAAACCCCAGGAAAAGAGAAAACGAGGAAGACCCAATAATACGTCTAGAAAAGAAGTCATGGAAACTTTCAAGAACAATGCACTTATTTTAAATAAAACAGATATCAGGTCCGTGATTAGAGATTGGTTGAGACATCTTGTCCCTGGCCATAGATTCCAAAGCGGGTCTAAAAAAGGTTTTCATTGATTGGTGGATACAAACATTTAACTTTAAATCTTCATTTATATTTTAAATCGCTCTTGCTTAATCTTTGTTTCCATTGAGACTTTCATTGCTTGTCCGAGAAGATCAAACTAAGAAAGGACACGGGAACAGGATAATAAATGTAGAGCTGCGGTAAAGCTGGTAGCAGGAGCAAGTAGTGGGTGGTAACGTACGCATCTACAAGGTATGATGACATCATCATCTTCAGCATCATCATCATCATCATCATCATGTGCCATACCGGTTGGCGTAGACGATCATGTCCTTCCACAATCTTCTATCCACTGTGCATCGTATCAGTTCTTTTGTTTACTGTTTCCCATGCCATGACACCAAGCTATCCAGTATTTTGTTTCTTTGTCGTCCGTAATCCCTCTATCCTTTTATTTTGCCAGTTGTAATCAAGTATTCCAACTTTCCTCTTCTCATGATGTGCCCGAAAAATGTTTATTCTTTCTTTCTGATGTTTTTTTAGGAGTTCCCTTTTTGTGTTGGTCTCTTTGAGGATTTCGTCATTGGTCTTTTTAGCTGTCCAGGGAACTTTCAACATTCTTCTGAGAAGTCCATCTCTGTGGCCTCTAATCGTCTTTTCATGTATATGTCTACCGTCCATGATTCGCTTCCATGGGTCAAAATTGGTTCTATATAGCACTGATGAAATCTATTTCTCACTTCTATTGACATAGATTTGTTGCATAACATATTTTTCATTTTCTGAAATGCTATTTTAGCCTTGGCTATTCTGCTTTTTATTTCTGTGGTGCATCTACCATCTGATGTTATTATTGTGCCAAAGTATTTGACGCGTTGCACTTGTTTCAGACTTGTCCTGTTTATTTTTATGCTGTTCGCTGGTGATGATTGTTTCTTTGATATGACCATTACTTGATATGATGACAACTTTACAAAAAAGAAACACAAATAAGGACACTTAAATTTGTTTAGTCACTTTGTTAAATTTGCATGTTAAAATCTATTTATACAATATTTATCTTTATAACTTATCTATTTCATTTTCTAAAAAAAAGCACTAGAAAGAAACAATCGATATTTTTCGGGTACATCATGAGAAGAGGACAGTTGGAGCACTTGGTTACAACTGGCAAAATAAAAGGATAGAGGGATCACGGACGACAAAGAGAGAAAATACTTGATATCTTGGTGTCATGGCATGGAAAACAGTCAACAACAGAACTGATACGATGCACTGTAGATAGAAGATTCTGAAAGGACATAATCGCCGACGCCAACCGCTACGGCACATGATGATGATTGCTACATTATACTACATGTCATTTTTTTTTTTACGAAATTGTTTCATAGTGTTCACAGTTTAAAATCATCATCATCAAGTACCGGGCCTGCTGCCGTAGGTGATCATGTCTCTCCACAACTTTCGATCTCGACAGTTATTTATCATTCCTGTTTTTGACCTTCTGCAAAGCCATTCTCTTAAGCTGTCTAGTATCTTTTCTTTTTGCTTCCCTCTATCTCTTCGTCCCTCAATTTTCCCAGTTGTAACAATATATTCCAGTTGTTCTCTTCTCATTACATGGCCAAAAAATGATAATTGTTTCCTCCTAATATTGGAAATTATCTATCTTTTTTGCTTTGACCTCTTTCGGAACGTTTTCTTCTTAGCTGTGCATGGTATTCTCAACATTCTTGTGTAAAACCACATTTCTACAGCCGCCGGTGATTTTCTTGTCTGTTGTCCTATTCCCATGATTCACACCCATATGGTAAGATTGGCTCCACATAACATTTAAGAACTCGTTTTTCTTATTTCTATTATCACGAATCAACATTTTTCGGGCACATCATGAGAAGAGGAAGTTGGAATACTTGGTTACAACTGGCAAAATAAAAGGAAAGAGAGATCGCGGACGACAAAGAGAGAAAATATTGGATAGCTTGCTGTCATGGCATGGAAAACAGTCAACAACAGAACTGATATTAAGCACTGTGGATAGAAGATTGTGGAAGGACATAATCGCCTACGCCAACCGGTATGGAACATGATGATGATTATCACGAATTAACTAATATTTCTTTATATTAAATATATATATATATATATATATATATATATATATATATATATATATATATATATATATATATATATATAAAGTTAATATGTTTTTATTATATATTATATATTAAATAATTAAATAAAAATTCCGTCATCATTAAATGACATTTTAAACAACTCTCACGTCATTTAAAATAATACTATATTTGACGTTCATTTATTAAAAAAGATATAACAGAACACTACCGTATAAACCTGATCATTAAATGACAACTCAAACAACAGCTATCTATTAAACAAATATACCTTTTCATAAATGTGACATTACAAGTAACAAAATCCAACAATTCAGAGAAATGTTCTTAAACAAAATGGAAAAAGACGAAATATAGGTTAGATTAAGGTATTTTATAAGGATTTACTTGTAAGGAATACTGATAAGGTTGACCAGGTCACTAAAGGTCAGTTAGTAACAGTACTTTTGTTGAAGTGTGATTATCCTATCAGGCACATCGTAAAGGAGTCTAGGTAGCACTGAAGAAGCGTGGCCTCTAATGCAAGGAAATAAAGACAATATGCAATATTAGGGATTATTTAAAAAAATATGTTAATTGCTTCAGTTCAAGAAGGGTATATGAGTTCTTTGTTATTTATAATAATCCTTGGGAGCAGCATCAGCTCAGTGCACTGTAGATAGAAGATACACTACACTACACTACACTTCATTACATTACACTACACTACACTACATTACACTACACTACACTACACTACACTACACTACACTACACTACACTAGTAAACTGGACTACAAAGGACAAGAGGTAGGGTTCGATCCCAATCGACGGCTTCCGGGTTCACCCAGCCTTAAATGGGTACCGGATTTTTTCTGGGAAAATAAAACAGCACGGACGTAATACCGACCACATTACCCCAAAAATCATGTGCTGAGGGTCTGTAAAATTTATTGTCACTAACACCATATTCCCTATACGCCACTTGGCGTGACGGGGTTCTTTACTTTTTACTTTACTATAATAATCCTTATAAAATATCCTTATATATTTTGTTGTTGTTGTTTGTTGTTCCGGCTGAAGGCCTACTTGGCCGAAACGTCGACTTTTGTTATGTTACTCACCTACGTAAAGCTGTTACCATACTACTTTTCCCTCCTTTTTAAAAAGAAAGTGTTATTATTATCATCAGCTTTACAGCAGATTCGCATTCTATGCAGCTTGATGCCTTTACTCCTTAGTTACTTGCTTAATCTAGATTTTTCACTCTTGATTTTTATATAAGAAAGATAACGACCACCGAAATGAAATGTGTCAGAAGAATGACAGGAAACAGCTCAAGGGATAGAGTAAGAAACACCGACCTGAGGAAGAAACTCGAAATTGAACCAGCCATCGAAAACATAAAGAAACAACAGATAAATTGGTTCGGCCACATAACAAGACAAAAAGAACTAACAATGACTCAAAGAGCCATAAACAAACGCTACGAAAACGCCAGATTAAGAGAAAGACTGAGAAAGAGATGGATAAAGGGAATACTAGAGTCACTAGGAGGGATAACACCAGAAGAGGCCAACAGAAGAGCAAAGAATCGCAGATTGTATCTCCCCTCGACGCCAAAGGCAATAGAGGAAGGATAGAAGAAGAAGAAGAAGAAGAAGAAGAAGAAGAAGAAGAAGAAGAAGAAGCAGAAGAAGAAGAAGAAGTAGAAGAAGAAGTAGAAGAAGAAGTAGAAGAAGAAGTAGAAGAAGAAGTAGAAGATCTTTATATACATTTTGACTAGTTCGTTTTTTTTCTTTTAGTTCCCATTGACACTTTCATTGCTTATCGAATAAGAACAAGCTTTGATGTTTTTTTGTTTAGTTTATGTACCAATATTAACATGTTAAAGGCTGATTATTTGTTATATATATAACACAATTACTTTATGCAAGATTGACTAATGAGGAAGTTCTCAAAAAGGCCAACATAAAAAGGGAGCTCCTAAAAAAACATCAGAAAGAAACAATCAACATTTTCTCGGCACATCATGAGAAGAGGAAAGTTGGAATACATGGTTACAGCTTGGCAAAAGTAAACGAAACAGATATCGCGGACGACAGAAGAGAGAAAATACTGGTTAGCTTGGTGTCATGGCATGGAAAGCAGTCAACAACAGAACTGATACGATGCATTGTAGATAGAAGATTGTGGAAGGACATGATCGCCTACACCAACCGGCATGGTACATGATGATGATGATACTACACTACACTACACTACACTACACTACACTACACTACACTACACTACACTACACTACACTACACTACACTACACTACACTACACTACACTACACTACACTACACTACACTACACTACACTACACTACACTGCACTGCACTGCACTACACTACACTACACTACACTACACTACACTACACTACACTACACTACACTACACTTCACTACACTACACTACATTACACTACACAACACTACACTACACTACATTACACTACACTACACTACACTACATTACACTACACTACACTACACTACACTACATTACACTACACTACACTACACTACACTACACTACACTACATTACACTGCACTGCACTACATTACACTACACTACACTACACTACATTACACTACACAACACTACACTACACTACACTAAACTACATTACACTACACTACACTACATTACATTACACTACACTACACTACACTACACTACATTACACTACACTACAATACACTACACTACACTACATTACACTACACAACACTGCACTACACTACACTACACTACATTACACTACACTACACTACATTACACTACACTACACTTCACTACACAACAGTACACTACGCTACATCACACTACACTACATTACACTACACTACATCACACTCCACTACACTACATTACACTACACTACATTACACTAAAATGCACTACATTACACTACACTACATTACACTACACAACACTACACTACACTACATTACACTACACTACATTACACTACACTACACTACACTACACTACACTACATTACACTACACTACACTACACTACACTACACTACACTACACTACACTACACTACACTACATTACATTACATTACACTACACTACACTACACTACACTACACTACATTACACTACACAACACTACACTACACTACATTACACTACACTACACTACACTACATTACACTACACTACACTACATCACACTACACTACATTACACTACACTACACTGCACTATACTAATATAATTTCATTAAGTGGCATGACAAACAACAACATATTAATAACAACTTCATTAACTGATATCTTCATGACTTTCTAAATTACCTTTTTGTTTTCATTTATGCTTCACGAAAAAATCTACCAAAGACGCCAAGGAGAAGCTTCCAAAATGGAAACGTTGAAATTACTTTTCCTTACGTACACAACAACTATAGACCAGCCTTCTCCTTGCATTGATCCAAATATCTTATATAAAGCCCCATGCCATAAAATTATGAAATGTTTACGAATCACCCTGGTCACCACTTTTGTCTCTAGAATTGTCTAAGCATTGTCAATAGAAGTGTTTACATTTAGTGACGTGCACTACCGAGCGCAAGAGGTCTGGTTCGATTATCATGAAAGACTTCCGGCTTGAACTGGTCTTAAAATGGGTTCCTGATTTTTTTTCTGTGAAAGAAAAGCGGCTCTGGCGTAATACTGGCCACATTAGCTCACAAACAATGCAATGAATTTCATTTTAGAAAGTTAAAATGTCTTGTGAACTAGTCGAAGTCAATAGAAGTCAGAAAGAGAGTTCATCGGTGTTATGTAGAGCCAGTCCTGACCTCAGGAAGCAAATCATGGACTACAGCAGTGGTGGCCAACTTAAGGTTGACCGAGGACAGAATTATAGCCACGGCCAGAACCAGAGGGCCAGACTTAGAGTATCGTCAACAATTACATGATGTGATTTAATAATCGTATCCATTCTGCTTGAATACCTGTTAAAACGTTGCGCTGTGTTCTGCGCCAGCGGCCCAGTGCATCCGATTTCAGCCAGCATTTTATTCAGCTTTTGCTTTCCTTAGCCTTTGATTGTCCCCAATCTTCCTGCAAGGCAGCAGTCTTTTCTGTAGGGGGATTCTGCCCTTAGATGGTCGGCCCTCCCAGGCTTACGAGCACCATCTGCCCAAGATTAACATGGACGGATAACATCAAAAGATGGACAAATCAGCCTATAACAACCTGCACCATCATTGATGAGAAACAGAGTGGAATGGCGCTCCATGGTAGCCAACCTTCGTTGCGGAGACGGCACACGATGATGATGAATATAATAGTTTCTGTGGGAGCTTCAAGGTCCAAGGAAAAAAATATTGGTGGGCGCGGAATCTGGCCAGCGTTGCGCCATTTGTCGACAGCTGTCTTAGGCATACAAATGAAAAGACGATAGAGGCCACAAAGATGGAGTTTCTCCCATAAATTTTCCCTGGAGTTCCCTGGACAGATGATACAAGAGCAAAAAGGAAATTCTCAAAGAGGTCAACACAAAAAAGAGCTTATAAAAAAACATCAGAAAGAAACAATCGTTACAACTGTCAAAATACTTGGTTACAACTGTTAAAATACAGGGAAAGCGAGATAGCAGACAACAAAGAGAGAAGATACTAGTTAGCTTGATGCCATGGCATGGTAAACAGTCAGCAACAGAATTGATGTAATACACTGTGCACAGAGATTTTTGGAAGGACATAGTAGCGTGTGCCAACTGGTGTGGCACATGATGATGTTAATGATGAAGATCTATTTTTTTTCTTTTTTGTATATGGGCATAACACCTTCTTTCCTTTTCCAGGAAATGTCCTTTCAAAAAAGATAACACTCGACATTATCTTACATACGAGTCCTGCATTAAACAAAGGTATAACCAAAACGAAAGATAAATTAAGCACGTTACGAGCAGCGAGCGAAGGCTCAAGAACTGATTGACACTTCCTTGTATACCCAACTGATAAAGGAATTGGTACCTGACCTACAGAGTTGGAGGGGGGGGGGTGGAGACAAGTAATTGCAGCGAGGAATCGAACTGCCCGCCTCCCCGCCTCCCTTTCCACCTCCAAATACTGTGGCCCACCAAGTGAGATACGACCTGACATTTGTTATGGAACTACTGAGTAAGTTAAACAGAAAGGAAATAAATCGATCATTACTAGGAAAATAAAATCGATATATCGATCATTGAAACAGATTTATTGCAACCAATCGCTCAAGTGAATTTTTTTTATTTCCAAATAAAAGTGAGTAGTTCTAAGAACTGTTCTAGAATCATTTAGATTAGTGTTCGTATATAATCCTTATATGGTGCTCGTAAACCTGGGAGGGCCGACCTTCTAAGGGCAGAATCCCCCTACAGAAAAGACAATCTGCTGCCTTGCAGGAAGATTGGGGACAATCAAAAGGCTAAGGAAAGCAAACCTGAATAAAATGCTGGCTGAAATCAGATGCACTGGGCCACTGGCGCAGAACACAGTGCAACGTTTTAACGGGTGTTCAATCGGAGTGGATCTAGCAGACTCTAATTGTGATGTTCTGTCTATGGAGGCGATCAACACACTTAATATATATATATTGCGCATAAAAACACAATCAATGAAATATCAAAATGCTAAATTGAACTGCTAGATAAGACGACATATGGTGTGACGTTCCAACATGACTGATGAGTCATAAAGGTTAACCTGGTATACCTCGAAAGATCAATGGTGTAAAATGCGTTGGTATAGTAATCCCCGGGATGCCTGGAATAACAATTTGAGGGCATAATATAAATAATCTAAGGTATGCTGGTGATAAAGTCTTAATCGCTAAGAGTGAAAATGAGTTGCAAGAAATGTTAGACATTATAGTGAAAGGAAGCAAAAATAAAGGATTCAGCCTTAATGGCAGAAAGACAGAAGTAATGGTAACAACAAAGAAAAAGACATCACCTCAGTGCAAAATAAAAACAAGTGAAACAATATTAAAACAGGTAAATGAATCTAAATATTTGGGAACTTTGTTAACCTCAGACGGAAGATGTACAAAAGAGGTGATATGCAGAATGGCTCAGGCAAAAGCAGATTTCCCAAAAAATGAGGAAGATACTATGCAGCCCATTTTTGACTATAGAAAAAAAAAAGAGTTCTTAAATGTTATGTAGAGCCAGTCTTAAAATATGGATGTGAATCATGGACAATAGGACAACAGACAAGAAATCACTGCAGTCTGTAGAAATGTGGTTTTACAGAAGAATGTTGACAATACCATGGACAGCTAAGAAAAGTAATGAAAACGTTCTGAAAGAGGCCAAAGCTAAAAAAGAGCTAATTTCAAATATTATGAAGAAACAATCATCATTTTTTGGCCATGTAATGAGAAGAGAACAACTGGAATATATTGTAACAACTGGGAAAATTGAGGGACAAAGAAATAGAGGGAATCAAAGAGAAAAGATACCGGACAGCTTAAGAGAATGGCTTGGCAGAAGGTCAACAACAGAAATGATAAATAACTGTCGAGATCGAAAGTTGTGGAGAGACATGATCGCCTACCCCAGCGGGCCCGGTACTTGATGATGATGTAACGTTTTATTTCTCTTTTCTTCAATCGAGTTCAAAGTCATCAAGAAAATGTTCGTAGTTTATTTCTGAATATTAATTTAACTACCCATCACATATGGATGCAAATAGTGGACAAGCGTACAGCAGATAAAAAAAAACTGGGAAGAGGGGTGGTGGTGGTGATGATGGTTTTGGGTGATCATGATGATGGTGATGGCGATTGTTGTGTTAATGCTTATAATGGTTGTGGTGGTGATGATGATATGATAATGGTGATGGTAATGATTATGAAGTCAATGGTGGTGGTGATTAAGATGGTAGCGATGGTGATTGTGGTAATGATAGTGGTAATGGGGATGGTGGTGATGATGACAGTGATGATGGTGATGATAATGATGATAATGGTGATGATGATGGTGATGGTAATGGTGGTGGTGATAATAATGATAATCAAGATAATGAAAATGGTGTTGTTTATGTTGATGGTAATGGTAATGGTGATGTTGATGGTAATGGTGGTGGTGGTGTTGTTGATGGTAATAGTGGTGGTGATGTTGATGGTAATAGTGGTGGTGATGTTGATGGTAATAGTGGTGGTGATGTTGATGGTAATAGTGGTGGTGATGTTGATGGTAATAGTGGTGGTGATGTTGATGGTAATGGTGGTGGTGATGTTGATGGTAATAGTGGTGGTGATGTTGATGGTAATGGTAATGGTGATGTTGATGGTAATGGTGGTGGTGTTGTTGATGGTAATAGTGGTGGTGATGTTGATGGTAATGGTGGTGGTGATGTTGATGGTAATAGTGGTGGTGATGTTGATGGTAATAGTGGTGGTG
>JAVIAB010000059.1:64547285-64694785 GCA_032433765.1 Megaustenia siamemsis
ACGACGACGATTATGATGATGATGATGACGACGACAGTGATGATAATGATGATGATGATGATGATGATGACGATGAATATGATGATGATGACGACGACAATGATGAGAATGATGATGATGATGATGTCGGCGGCGACGATAATGATGATAATGATGCTGATGATGATAACGACGACGACGACAATGATGATAATGATGATGATGATGATGATGATGACGACGACGGCAATGATGATAATGGTGATGATAACGATAATGATGGTAATGATGATAATGATGATGACGACGACGACAATGACGATGATGATGATGATGATGATGATGATGATGATGATGATGATGATGATGATGATGATGATGATGATGATGATGATGATGATGATGATGAGCCCTCACAAATACTATGGAACTTCTGCACTACACACATCAGAAAGAGATCAGCTTTAACCTAATTTTAGTTTCTTGACAGTTTTCTTTTTCTGCTTTTCTACTATTTCTTTCTACTTCATTACCTTCTATTTTTTCATTTCTTTCTACTTCATTACCTTCTATTTTTTCATTTCTTTCTACTTCATTACCTTCCATTTTTTTTTCTTTCTACTTCATTACCTTCCATTTTTTTATTTCTTAATATTTCATTACCTTCCATTTTTTTTATTTCTTTCAACTTCATTACCTTCCATTTTTTTTATTTCTTTCTACTTCACCTTTCATTTTTTTATTTCTTTACTTCATTACCTTCCATATTTTTGGTTCTTTCTACTTCATTACCTTCCATTTTTTTATTTCTTAATATTTCACCTTTCATTTTTTTATTTCTTTACTTCATTACCTTCCATTTTTTTTTGTTTCTTTCTACTTCATTACCTTCCATTTTTTTTTATTTCTGTCTACTTCATTACCTTCCATTTTTTTTATTTCTGTCTACTTCATTACCTTCCATTTTTTTTATTTCTGTCTACTTCATTACCTTCCATTTTTTATTTCTGTCTACTTCATTACCTTCCATTTTTTTTATTTCTGTCTACTTCATTACCTTCCATTTTTTATTTCTGTCTACTTCATTCTATCTATCTATTGACCTTTCGAGCCGTAACCGGCCCATAGGGCGTAGACCAAGATACACCTTCTCCTATATGAATTTTTGTTCTAGCAGTTTTCTTTTAAAGATATTTTATCAAATCTCGCCATCTGTCTCTGTTCTGTGCAAGCAGTTCTATCTCATTGAGGGAGCCGATTCCTGCTGCTCTTGCCTCTCTCATCAATGTTCTTCTCAGTGTCTCCCTGGGTCTTCCTCTTTTTCTTTTACCTGTTGTTTCCCATATGAGGGCTTGCTTTGCTATTCGATTATTATCTCTTCTCATCACATGTCCAACGTATGACCATCGTCTTTTCTTTATTACTGAAGATATTAGTGGTTGATTGGCGATTTCTCTAATTTCCTCGTTTGTTTTGAATTCGTTCCATTCTATACCAAGTATTTTCCTTAGACATTTATTTTCGAATGCGTTCAACTTTGTTTGAACTACTACTTCATTACCTTCCATTTTTTTATTTCTGTCTACTTCATTACCTTCCATTTTTTTTATTTCTGTCTACATCATTACCTTCCATTTTTTTATTTCTGTCTACTTCATTACCTTCTATTTTTTTATTTCTGTCTACTTCATTACCTTCTATTTTTTTATTTCTGTCTACTTAATTACCTTCTATTTTTTTATTTCTGTCTACTTCATTACCTTCTATTTTTTTATTTCTGTCTACTTCATTACCTTCTATTTTTTTATTTCTGTCTACTTCATTACCTTCCATTTTTTTATTTCTGTCTACTTCATTACCTTCCATTTTTTTTATTTCTGTCTACTTCATTACCTTCCATTTTTTTTATTTCTGTCTACTTCATTACCTTCTATTTTTTTATTTCTGTCTACTTCATTACCTTCTATTTTTTATTTCTGTCTACTTCATTACCTTCTATTTTTTTATTTCTGTCTACTTCATTACCTTCTATTTTTCTTTCTGTCTCCCATTCTCAGCACATCAAAGTTTTAAGTGGCTGAGAAAAGACCGTATGGTCATAGCAGCTATAACTTAATAAAGTATATACATACAATTTTTATCTACGATTTTTTGGTGTGTTTATTTCAGCCATAGTTAAAGATTAAAACTGTCTTTATAAAGAACGCATGTGGGGCTAGGCTAATCACTGAATCACGATCTGCCTACTGCGCACTTTGCAGTGTTTTTGTGTTACATCAGTATTGTTTTCCTTCTTCTTCTTCTTCTTCTTCTACTTTCCTTCCTCATTTGCCTGTCAGCGTCGAAGGGAGATATTATTTACGGTGTTTTTTTTTTTTTACTCTTCTGTTTGCCTCTGTTGCTGTTATGTTTCCTCTCTTCTTCTACGTTTTTAGCTCCCTGTGGAGCATAGGTCTTCAACAAACACTTTCCAAGTCGTTCTGTTTTTTGCCATTCTTTTAAGATCATTCCATGTCTTCCCCATCATCTTCATCTCCCAACCTAAACATAATTGCTAATTTAAAAAAAGTCACATCACGTGGCAAATAGGGAATATGGTGTTAATGACCATAATTTGTATAGACCTTCAGCGCATTATTTTTGGGGTAATGTGATCGGTATAACGCCCGTGCCGCTTTACTTTCCCAGAAAAAAATTCGGTACCCATTAAAGGCTGAGTGAACCTGGAAGCCGCCGATCAGGATCGAACTCAACCTCTGGTCCTTAGTAGTTCAGTTCACTAACCACTGAGCTATCGCAGCTCCCACATAATTGCTAGAGCAACACAGATCAACGTCACTTCTTCGGATGATGGAAATGGGAGTTAAGATGGGCACAGCCAGAAATGAGAAACTTGGTGGCCGTGTAAGAAGACTTATCAACCAACATAGAACTGGAGTCGTCAGTCGCTGGACACTGAGGGAATTGCTGAGGAGGGGATCTGAGCACCTATGGACATGTTCGGAGTGCAATGATGATGACCCGCAAATAACTCAATAACTCAATATTATTACAATGCTTTTTTATGGGAAAAGAGTGCCGTTACTTATGGTAAAGATTTGACAGCAGCTTCCATACTTTCAACATATCCTCTGATATACCCTTGTCGTCTCTAGATCGCTTCTTACTTTTGGTATCAACTGCAGAATGACGATCTTGGGGTAGCTATGAATCGATATATTTGCTGGGAATACATTTTGGGGAGAGGTGACCCACAATCCTGATGAACATCAGTGCAGAGGTTGTCTGTACAAGCAGAGATGACCTAGATAAAGTTACTAGAAGGTTCATCTGAGAGAAACCTCTTTCACATTCACTGGAAGATACTACAGTTATGTCCAAAGTTTGCTTTAGAGGAAGTTGTTTGTCTGTGAATTGATTTTCTTGAAGATATTCACCAAAACAACGAAGTATATTTTTTCTGTCAATAAATTGGAATAAAAAAAAAAGAAAAGGTGTCGGTAATGCGTATCCCCAGAAAAAAAAAATCATTTTGTATAATTAAGGTGAGCATATACTGCTATGTGATGTGAAAACAAAAACAGCATTTTGTATAATTAAGGTGAGCATATACTGCTATGTGATGTGAAAACAAAAACAGCATTTTGTATAATTAAGGTGAGCATATACTGCTATGTGATGTGAAAACAAAAACAGCATTTTGTATAATTAAGGTGAGCATATACTGCTATCGAGTATATACTGCTTTAAGAAAGATCAATACATGTGAGATGCAGTGCTTGAGAAAAGTAACAAACAACACAAGAAGATATAGAATACCAAATGAAACCATAAGAAAAATAGTAGGAACAAAACCCTGCCAAGAAATTATAGAACAACAACAACTTAAATGGTTTGGTCACCTGGTCAGAATGAATCCTCACCAATCACCATCAAGGGCGTTCTTCTCGAAAATGCATGGAAAAAGACCAAGAGGAAGACCCAGAAGAAGATGGATAGATGCAGTAACAGAGACATGTAACAACAAAGGAAAATCACTAATACAGACAGTTCGAGCAGCTCAAGAACGACAAATGTTATAAACCACGACACCTTTTAGGTATCAGTGAAAAGAGAAAAGAAGTAGAAAAAGATATACTGCTATGTGATGTGAAAAAAAAACAGCAAGAGAATCAGAAAGCAATCACTCAGTAGTAAAACAACAAGAGTAAGAAAAAAGATCCACTTCAACAGACACTGAGAAAAAACATTGATAAGACATGAAAGAATATCAGGCATTGACTCCCTCTGCGAAGCTCGCCAAGAGTTGTGCGTTTTGGCGAAGTACATTGCACGCCCTGCGTGATGACTGACGTCATTGGAGATTAATCATGAAAATTATGATAATGATGATGACGATAATCAGGCAATTATTAAAAAGTAATTAACTCTTAGCACATTCGGAAACCTTAAGAACGTAACATGAAGAGTTTTCCACAACTTGTTCCCATCTGTCCTATACTGTGCCAGCTTATGCGTATACTTGGACTTTTCCAACGCACACTCTTTGCTGTCCTTATACTTATTAACCCACTTATTCCTTTAAGAGTATGATCAATGAGCAACGAGTGTGGCGCACAGAAAGATCTCAACTGGTTGGGCTCGACAGCAGTGGTTAGGGGTCTCTGGGTAGGTCGTCTAACACACGGAGAAATGAAGAAAACAAAATAGATACCGAAAAAAGGTAAGTTTAAAGCTTTACGTAGCAAGGAGACAACATAAACCAGAACGACGTTACGGCTCAGTAGGCTGAGAATGTTAGTGCGCACAGGGGATATCGAGATGTGAAGATTGTATGCATTGGCGCACAGGGGATGTCGAGATGGGAAGATTGTATGCATTGGCGCACAGGGGATGTCGAGATGGGAAGATTGTATGCATTGGCGCACATGGGATGTCGAGATGTGAAGATTGTATGCATTGGCGCACATGGGATGTCGAGATGTGAAGATTGTATGCATTGGCGCACATGGGATGTCGAGATGTGAAGATTGTATGCATTGGCGCACATGGGATGTCGAGATGTGAAGATTGTATGCATTGGCGCACATGGGATGTCGAGATGTGAAGATTGTATGCATTGGCGCACAGGGAATGTCGAGATGGGAAGATTGTATGCATTGGCGCACATGGGATGTCGAGATGTGAAGATTGTATGCATTGTGTGTATTTCTTTGCCTTAACTCTACTCTTCTAACAAAAGTCTACTTCATGTTCACCACCAGGACACTGATTGATTTGACACTTTGGCTGATGTTGAGTGCGGAAGAGCAATGCACCACGTTGACATTATGAATGCCCTCAGGAAGGTTAGACGAAAAAAGTACATTAAATAAATTACCCTGAATCCGCAACCATGAACAGACTTCACGAATGTCTAATCAAGGTGGGAGATGCCAGAAGAGAGCGCTGCGCAGGAATTTAAAGAAAACTTATAAATCAACAAAACACCAATATTATTAGTCGCTACACGTTGACGCATTCCCAGGCAAATACTATATGGTGAACTAACACACGGAAAAAGACAAATTGGTAGACCTAAACTACGATATAGAAATATCTGTAAATCATCTCTGAATGACTTTTCCATCTGTGAAAATGACTGGGAACATCTGGCTAGTGATCGCACGTCATGGAGAGCATGTACAAGAAATGTTATAAAATCATTTGAGACTGTGCTAAGGCAAAACTTAGAAGAGAATAGACTCAAGAAAAATTATGGAAAACCATGTGGATCAGTGGGCCTGACTTGTTAATTCTGTGGCCGTATGTGTTTGTCAAACATTGGTAGAATTAGCCACGAGAGAAGCTGTTCGACAAAAACAAAACCTCAAAAAAAAATACACATTAGCCTCCACTAGACCGTCTAACAATACGAAAAAGGCTACAAACATGTTGAGGAATATACTTCGTAGTAGATATGAGCTTCTTTGATGTGCAATGAGGATGACCTGTCAACTAAACTTAACAAACGTAAACTTAAAAACAGCATGTGCTGAGACTGCTATGAGGAGGGCTGTAGTTACCTTTCTTTGTTTTGTAAATGAGATATTAATTCGGATGATTCCACTAGCACGGGTGGTTCAGCAATTGTGGATTTTAATTCGTTTGCAGTTATACCGGGACCTTCCAAAACCAAAATACTACAAACCAGGGGGACTGGTTGGTCTCGAGGCATGACGCCGCCTCGAGACAGAGAGGTTGTGAGTTCAAATCCCGGCTGCACCGGTTGGGATTTTTATTTATGATTTATCTCTGCAACAACCACTATTGATCTCAGCAACGAGACCCGGCTTGAAACGTTAATTACTCATCGGCGGAAAAAATATGAACACATCCGAAGACGGAGTTATCTGCCTGTGTGCCGAGGGACCCCTGTGCACATGACTTCCAGGTAAAAACGGATTAAAACACAAAATTCAGTTAGGGACTTCGTCAGAGGTAAAAGCTGCCGAACGAAAATAATAAACTAAAAACCTCCCACTGAAAGTTAAGTGTACCAAGCGTTCGGCTTCTCGTGGCAAGGCGCGGTGCCACTGAGTACGGGTTCGATCCCACTTCGGACCATATATTGTTCTTCGTTTTTTTCTATTGTTGTTTGTCTGTCAATTTTTCCGAGTGCTAACACATACTTCTTTGTTCTATTATTCACTGAAAGTTAAACTCGATGACGCAATCACTAAAACTTGTGGTCTTTGCATAAAACGTCACAAGATAGAAAAATGGCGATATGCAAAATTTGTTCACAGTTAAAAACATGTCCAAAATGCCATCCATTTCCTAGTTCAAATATAGCCAGATGCAGCTTACATAACTGACAACATCAGATAGCCTTTCTTTCTATTCTCTTCTGCTGCCTATCGGAGTCGGATGACTATCTGTGCTGCCTGAAACTCAGGTCACAGTTTTTTTTCTTGATGAAAGGTAATGGTAATTGTTTACTTGTCAACAAATAGTCAATTAATATCACAAAATGCAAGTGAAATATAACAATGGTGTAGATTCATACAACATTTTTAATTAACGGACTTGACTATATTTGACAATTTAAGAATTGTTTTTTAATCTATCTATCTATCTATCTATCCATCCATCCATCCATCCATCCATCCATCCATCCATCCATCCATCCATCCATCCATCCATCCATCCATCCATCCATCCATCCATCCATCCATCTATCTATCTATCTATCTATCTATCTATCTATCTATCTATCTATCTATCTATCTATCTATCTATCTACATGCCTGCCTACCTACTTACCTACCTACCTACCTACCTAATTACCTACCTACCTACCTCTCTATCTACCTGTATACCTACTTATCTACATATATTTCTATCTATCTATCTACCTGCCTACCTACTTATCTATCTATCTATCTATCAATCTATCAATCTATCAATCGATCTATCTATCTATCTATCTATCTATCTATCTATCTATCTATCTATCTATCTATCTATCTATCTATCTATCTATCTATCTATCTATCTATCTATCTATCTATCTATCTATCTATCTATCTATCTATCTATCTATCTATCTATCTATCTATCTATCTGTCTGTCTGTCTGTCTATCTATATATCTGTCTGTCTATCTATATATCTATATATCTACCTGTCTATCTATATATCTATCTGTCTGTCTATCTATCTATCTACCTACCTTCCCAATTACATGCCTACTACGTACTTACCTACCTACCTAACTACCTACCTACCTCTCTATCTATCTGCCTACCTACTTATCTGTCTTTCTATCTACCTATCTATCTACCTATCTATTTATCTATCTATCTATCTACTTATCTACCTACCTACATACCTACCTACATACTTACCTACCTACCTAACTAACTACATACCTACCTTGTTATCTACCTAACAACCTACTTATCTGTCTATCTATCTATCTATCTATCTATCTATATATATCTATCTATCTATCTATCTATCTATCTATCTATCTATCTATCTATCTATCAATCTGTATGTCTCTCTTTCTGTCTGTCTGTCTATCTATCTATATGTATGTCTGTCTGTTTCTGTCTGTTTGTCTCTTGCCTATCTGTCTAGTCATTTCGTGCTGAAGACGGTAGTTAGGGTATATATTCTAGACTCTCTATGTTCAACGATCTTTGTTATAAAGTATTAGACACAGGATCATGCCCCACGTTCTTGTTCAGTGCTTGCCCCTCAATTTCTACAAGTGAGCTGATGCCTGTTTCTTTTGCCTCTCGCCTCGGTGTTCTATTTAGTGTTTCTCTAGGACAACATCGTTTTCTTTTACCCTCTTGTTGAGGGCCTGATTTAAAAGATTCTCTTATTGTATCTTGTCCACGGCCAAGATATAACCGACAATCTTCTCTTGTTTATATATATATATATATATATATATATATATATATATATATATATATATATATATATTATCATTTATCATTTCTCTAATTTCAGCCTTAGTATGTAATTCATTACACAGTATACAAAGTGTTTGTCTGTGCCACTTGTTTTCAAATGCATCCAGTTTATTTTTGTATTTCTTTAGTTGTTTCAAGCTCTCACAGGCATAAGTAAGGGTGGATTATTTGTTTGAAAACCCTGAGCTTTAATTTGATGCTTAGTAATTTTTATTTCTAATGGCATTGTTGTATTCGCTATTCAGATTCTAATTTCTTAGTGTGTCTCTATCTTGATCTATGCAGCTTTCAAGATTGAGTTATTTGCGGGTCATCATCATTGCACTCCGAAATTGTCCATATGTGCTCAGATCCCCTCCTCAGCAAGTCCGCAGTGTCCAGCGACTGACGACTCCAGTTCTGTGTTGGTTGATAAGTCTTCATATACGCCCACTAAGTTTATCGTTTCTGGCTGCGCCTATCTTAACTTCCATCTCTTTCATCCGAGGGAGCTTTCAAGATATAAAAATTGCTCTTCTTCCTCCACTGTTTTTCCTTCGAGGTATATTTTGTCTTCTGTGTGAATTTGATTTTCCCTACTTTCGTCTTTGATTGGTTCATTTCAAGGTAGATGTTTGAGACAGATTGACTATACTGATATCATCATCATCATCAAGTACCGGACCTAGTGGCGTTAGTGATCATGTCTCTCCATAACTTTCGATCTCGGCAGCTATTTATCATTCTGTTGTTGACCTTCTGCCAAGCCATTCTCTTAAGCTGTCCGTTATTTTTTCTCTTTGCTTCCCTCTATCTCTTCGTCCCTTAATTTTTCCAGTTGTTACAATATATTCAAGTTGTTCTCTTCTCATTACATGGCCAAAAAATGATGATTGTCTCTTCCTAACATTGGAAATTAGCTCTCTTTTTGCTTTGACCTCTCTCAGAACCTCTTCATTACTCTTCTTAGCTGTCCATGGTATTCTCAACATTCATTTAACGTATACTGATATGCGGGAATATATTATCTAGCGAATAGTGTATTAATGTTTTCATTCCTTACTGAGCAGTTGTAGACAATAATCGCACAGTTTTGGTGACAGACTCGCAACGTATACTACAGAATATTGACATACAGTGTCTGTGACAGGAGTGGGTGCAGCTCTGGGAGGACTTTAAAATGAGCGCATTAACCTTGATTTCCTGTGTGTTACCGGGGCCTCATTATGAGGGAAGTAAAGAATAGTGACACTGTGACCTTCCAGGCATGTCGTAATAGGCGACTAAGGAGGTTGATCGATGGCTTCACAAGCTGTCATTGTAAAAAGTATTGTTATGGAAACAGTGCCATATATTTTAGAGCAGTGATCTCTGCAATATGTGCCACTTTGGCACGCAAGGTTTCTGTTTTTGAGATTGTAGTTCTACCCTATGTGCCGTCTTCGGCTCGAAAGGACAATAGATAGAGATAGATAGATTAACCTTGATGTGCACACCAGTGTGCACTGAATTTTTTTTTTAAAGTCAATAAGCTGACTGGTAGCTCTGACACTGAGTGCAGTCTGACTCTAAAGACAAAGAGGACATCGCCAGAATGTTCTTTATTCCTTAAGAGATGAGGAGGATAATTTTAACAATGATGTATGCATTGAGAGACTGAAAGTGAAATACTGGTCTGGTGGGTCTGGAGCGTTTTGTGTGAAAGGAAAATATATCTACATCAACATCTCATCATCATCATCATCATCATCATCATCAAGTACCGGGCCTGCTGGAGTAGGTGATCATGTCTCTCCACAACTTTTGATCTCGGCAGCTATGTATCATTTCTGTTGTTGACCTTCTGCCAAGCCATTCTTAAGCTGTCTGTTATTTTTATATTTCCTCTTTGCTTCCCTCTATCTCTTCGTCCCTCAGTTTTCCCAGTTGTTACAATATATTCAAGTTGTTCTCTTCTCATTACATGGCCAAAAAATTATGATTGTTTCTTCCTAAAATTAGAAATTAGCTCTCTTTTTGCTTTGACCTCTCTCAGAACATCTTCATTACTCTTCTTAGCTGTCCATGGTACTCTCAACATTCTTCTGTAAAACCACATTTCTACAGACTCCAGTGATTTTCTTGTCTGTTGTCCTATTGTCCATGATTCGCATCCATATGTTAAAACTGGCTCTACATAACATTTAAGAACTCTTTTTCTTGTTTCTATTGTCAAACATGGATTGCATGGTCTCTTCTTCATCAACGTCTTACCGGAATAATTAATCTGTTTGCAAACGCCTCGAAAAACGCTGGGACGTGTGGTGGAGCGGGTATGGGGATGCACCGACTACAAAGAAGCTGACTCCAAGAATAGAATAGAATTACTGATATAAGTACATTACTTTGTTTATCGTGGACACTATTATTACTAACTATCGTCCTTTCGAGCCGAAGACGGCACATAGGGCAGAACTACAATCTCAAAAACAGAAACCTTGCGTGCCAAATTGGCACATATTGCAGAGATCACTGCTTCTAAAATCTATAGTTATTACTATTATACTTTTCCTAAATAATGTGGGGGGGGGGGCGCCTCGGTAGCCGAGTTGGAAAAACCACCCGACTGGATTACCCACGTTCGGACAACCCGTGTTCAATTCCCGCTGGGAGCAGTGTGAATTGTACTCGTGGTTGGAAAAAAAAGAAAATACCCCCACGGTCGACCCAGCCGTTGGCAGAAATGGGTACCAGGGTAGTACCCTGGGAAGGTGAGGAATGTCGATTCGCATCTGAGTTTCGATGCTTGAGGCGACACTATACAGAAATATCCGAACATTTCTGGATAGGCGGCCGAGCACATATGGGTGGAAACTCGCGTGCTAAGACGCCGGTTCAAGTCTCGTACTTTACCTTTACCTCAATGTTTTCTAATTTCTAAAAAATGTGTGAATGGAAAGTTTACTAAAATTGGCTAAGAATTATTGCGAAAAGTAAACTAATATTTTATGTGATTGTCCACACAGTTTCTGACCAATCACCACCAAGGGATAACATAGGTCACGTTTTACAAAGATGCACGCCAGGTTGAAGGTAACAGGACCGTTAAGTAACCTAGACACTTGTCAACATAATTTTTGAACATTAAACTTCTTATCAAAATGTGTAGAGGCTCGAAGAGTAATTCCAAGAAACATGTAACAGATTATGTACTTGGAAACAGCTTGAAAAACTACAAACCGAAACATGTCGATTAATGGTCATGTATTTTTGACCTGAAGTTAGGACTAATAATATGAAGTATTCTAAAGTGAAAAGTCAGTAATTTCTTCACGTGAAATAATGTCATTTGTTGCTAAAAATTGAATAATTTAGTAAAAATAAACAAAATGCATCATCTAAAACACGTAGATACTCAAAACGTATCCTTAGACTTTTGGAACAGAAATAGAAGCAATTATCTTTTAACGAGTTCAGAAGAAGTAGAAAACGAAGCTCATAAAAGCAACTTGTATTCATATAATTATTTTGGGAAAAAAAACGAATCACAACCTTTACGAAGAAGGCCAAGGTTATCGTCAAGGAAGCGTTTCTTGTCACGTGAGAACTCCAAAGAGAGAGGTAAGGAGCTGCAGGAACAAGCAGACATGGATGATGACTGTAGTCACTGGAACTCGTACAATGAGAGAAGGAGAATGTCGTTAGACGTCAGGGAGAAATTAACGGGGGTTAATCAAACTTCTTTTCCAGTTAAATATAGTGGACATCCTGAATTGGTGTCCAAAGCGACGAATCGTGTACAAAGTCGTCAAATTGAGCCAGATCATGAGACGTATGCGTCATATATAAGTGATCACTGCCGCAAAAACCGGCGTGGGAGAAATTCAAACAAAACTTTAAATATTTCACCTAAAAGTCAACAACTAAACAAAGACAATGATCAAAAAAGTAGATCTAAAGATATTAGTACGGAGCCACAATGTGGGACGAAAACGAGCAGATCAATTATTTTAAACAAAACAGACAACTTTTCTCATACATCCACGGCTCCTCGTTACTGGTGTACAAAGGATGATGAGGAAACGACAAATGAAAATGAAAAAATGTTATATTTTCCAAACAAAGCAGAATCTAACTCCCTCTTAAATGATAAATCGTGTAAGAAGATGGTAAGATATCGTAACCTAGTCGACAAGAACTCGAAATTCAACAAAACAAAGAGACGCCGTAGCTGTGGTTCTGAAAATGAACGTAAATATTTTAAGGAAGGATCACAATTAAAGGAAGGTAATTTGTTATCAAATTATCGAGCGAACAAGCAAGGAAACAAATTTTCTTTGAGAGAAACACCTTGCTATATACAGAGCACATATAACCAACGGCAGAATGAGACTAAAAGGAATCGCTGGCAGAGTTCTTGGAAAGAAAGACAGGAAAATGAACGACGCAGTGATAGAAATAAAAGAAAGGGATGTTATTATGATTTTAGTGAAAGAAGAAAGTCAGAAACACCTTTCCCGCTCACTGCTGAAGACATACTTTCAAGACCCCCGTGGACGTGTACCAGATGGGTAACTGATACTTTCCCAGATGCCATGAAAGAACCATCTGCGTCTAAATGGGCTTATGAAGTTTACTCCGATACCTGTTTACGACAGTCAAGTGAAGATCTGTCAGCAGAGAGCATCAATACAAAGTCTAGTGATGCGAATGAAGGTCATTGTGTTCTGGAAGCATCGAATGAAAAATATCAAGAACCACAACTGGGGAGATCTGAGCAATTAAAACATGTTTCGTGTGCAAACACTTTCACATTTCCAGATCCGGACTTTTCCAGAGGAATGGTTGAAGGCAACGCGGTGTTTCTAGAACGGCAGACGCCTCAGATGACGCCGCACTTAATGACAAACTATACCTCATTCGGTTATGACCAGATGATGGTCCCTGAATGTAACAGTCAGTCCAAAGAAATCTGCCAGTTGTATTTCCAGCCAGACAACTGTTACGATAGCTTGGACACGATTGGTAAAAAGTTCAATAATTTTGTGCATTACACGCCAGTAAATATTACGCGAATGAGAGCTCCGTTTGGAATAATTACCATCAACAATAAGGAGAAACAAGAAGTATGCAGCACACAACAGACAGATAGTGAATCTCTAGCCACAGATAAGCGTTCAGAAATAAATGAAAGTGAGAACGCTGAAATTAAAAAATCTGAAAATCAAAATGACAATGGTAAAGATGAAGGGAAATTAGAATCTCAAACTTCTGACACGATTTCCAGCCAATCACAGAGCAGCATTGATGAAAAGCTGATCAGAACAGTACATGCAATAAAAGAAGACATTCAAGGCGTGTTTGACCGGCTGAACTCTTTCGAAACCAGTTCAGATCCAGCTATTATGAAACCTGTACTTTTGATTCAGGAGAATCTACTTGGCGTTCTCGACCAGGCCAAGGCGACTGAGAGTGAAGACGTAGAGACGGTAAACAGCGCTGCAGAGATTGTGACGAACGCTATAAAAAAACTGGCAGGGATCAGCACTGCGTTTGTGTCGAACAGAATTGAAGAAGAGAATGAGAACGGTGATCTGTCCTACGATCTATACAAAACTGGGAAGAAAGAATACAACACTGGGATTGAAACCCATGGCTGTGATTACAACATTGATGTATATTCAATTGACTGCAATAGACAAAGGAGACAATATGTCCCACAAACTCTCAATAAAAGATTCATGGAAGCAAACGCCATACCAACTTGTACAGCTAATTCATGTCCTAAAGGGAAATATAGCCAAGAGGATATATATCTGATACTGAAAGAAAATAATGAAATCAACACAACTAAACAAACATGTAGAAGTACTTCACAGCAAGCACTGGCGGAAAATAATGAAAGGTCTTCTTCAACTGAATCGTCAGACACCATCACATTATCGGAAAATAAAATATATCCCTTGACCACAGGCTCGGGACTTAGCACAAATTCAAGCAAAAGCTTACTCGTACCATCTCTCGCATCAAACGATCAAACAAATGACGTCATATGCGTGCCACAACCAGCCACCAATGTTGTCGCGTCTCCAAGGGGGATAATTAAAAAGAAAAGGAAGAAGAGCTTAAACAAAAGAATTAAAAATAAATTGTTAGAATTATTTGAACACCCGTTCAAGTTATATGGAGACAAGAGCACAGAGCCTTCAAAAACAAATTCAAACAAGGGAGGGAATAATTTAGCTCAGGGCATTGAACAATTTTTGAGTGATAAAAGCAGCGCGGAACATTTCCAAACAGGTGAGTGTGATAACAACAGAACGAAAAGAGAAGCTCGGTGTGCAGCAGAGATTTTGCCCAACACTAACCTGGAGCAAAAGGTGTCGAGCAAAGTGGAAGCAAAATCGCCGATGTCTCAAACCGGTGGTTCCCTAATATCCTTGGATTCAACGGTTGAACCAGCAAATCGACTTTGGAGCGTATTATCAACCCCAAATTGTATTGATAATACAACTCCAATTCAGGCATCAATAAGTGAGACGAGTGGAGATGAGAAAACAGAATCAGTAGGTCGAAGAAAGCGTTTAATAAAGAAAAAATCAGAAAAGAGGAAAAGGCGAAAAAGACAATATCCAATGACAACGCGCGATGTTAAAATAGTGTACAAGTTACGAAGCAAGACATCGTTATCAGAGTCTGAAACATCGTTGTTGAACGCCATCTCATTGAGCGAAAGTGAGGAGGAAACTGTCACTCTACCTGCAAACAAGGTCAAGGAAAGCATACAGTTATCACCAACAAACAAGGTGAAGGAAAGTCTACAGTTATCACCAACAAGTTCTAATGAAGATTCTCAATATTTGAATGAAAGAGAAGCTTATGAAAACAAAATTAAACATAGGAGAAACTATGTGGATGCAAGGAAGCAATCATATAAAGATGGAGAATGCTTTGATGAAATGAATAGTCCTATAGAAAAAATGAAAAGTTCACAAAGAACATTCCCTCCGATCAAAGGCTCACACAAATCTACATTGGCTAACTCCCCCATCAAAGATGTCCTCAACTCTGATAAAAGTAAATGTCCAACCAAAAGGACAGACTGCTCTGACAGAAACAAAAATATTCAAAACTTTGAAATGAATGCCGATCGAATCCAAGATGGTGATGGCTCTGTTAAAAATAGTTCTCCAATCAAATATGCGCACAGTTCTGACACAAATAGCTATCCAATCAACGATGTCCAAAGGTCTGGTGAAAAAAAACATCCAATCAAAAAGTCTCACAGTTTTGTTAAAATAACTTCCTTGCCAAGGATTCCCAAAGCTCTGGTGCTAGTCCAGGATCTAGTGGGAACTCTATTAAACACTTTACTAAAAAAAGTCGCTTTGGTATTCGAGGGCGGAAGCATGACAGACAGAATATTGAAAACAGAGTGGACAGAGACTTAATAGGTGAAAAGCAAACTAGCGATACGTGCAGTGTGTCTAGCTCAGAGAGTAGTAATGCTAAAATATCTGATCTAACAGAAAATACTAGGTATAGGATGCAGAATTCATCTAAACAATCGAACGTTACAACCACTTATACTGACAAAGCTGATTCTAAACACATAAAAGAAATGTTGCCAAACCGAGATCAAATGATGTTTCACAAATCAACAAAAACGCTTCCAAGCAAGGGAAAATGTTCCCCAGAGAAGCAAGGTAATGAATCGGAGACTATCCGTCAATCACATGAGATACATGAAGAAAGCAAGGGTTATCGTGATAAAGAAATTCGTGCCGTCACACCAAATAAATCCTGCAGAAAAATACTCTCAAAAATGCATGCAAACCAAAACGGAACGTCGGTGAATAAAGACCATGAAATACAAATTCCTAAAACTGAGAAAAAAGATTCAGTCTCTAGTGATAAAGACACTTCGGGTGTGATAAGTGCAACAGAACTGAACATCGCTATCACGAAGTTGTACGAGGAAATCAACAAACTGAGGGTACAACTTGAGGCCTCCACCGAGGAGATCTCTCGTAACTCGCCACCTCATCGCCAACTCTCCAATCTCCTTCCGTTCAATCCCTGCAAAAAAGACGCTGGGAAACGAGAATTCAGCCCACGTGATCATCACGTGACACGTGACCGTTGCATGCCATCGTTCACCACAAATTGCAGGGAATCAAAACTATCACGTGTAAATCTTGATAATGACTCAATTAGCGATCGCTATTTTGGACCAGTCACGGCAGCTCCAAAAGTCATTCAGACCAATCGAGAGAGAGAACTGACAGCAGATTCGGATTCAAGCGCTAAAAGAAATTGTTGCGTGTACCGCAAGTACAGCGCGGAAAATGAAGCTGTGCCGAGTCAATTCCACGTAGACGAAACTAGAAATGACACAGTCAAACTTATATCTTATATGGAAGGTGCTGGTCCGAGCTGTACTGAGTTAAAGGCGAGTATAAATTACTCCGGAAATAAGCAAAATTCATATCGATACCACTCTGGGGATGAAGAATGCCGAGATGGTAACGAGTATTGGTCAGAAGATGGGATGTCAGTTAGCACTCCATGCGATTTGTTGCGTGATGATGCGGAAGCTGGGGCAGATGACGATGAAAGTTTTGATGATGAGAACGATGTCCCGTTCGTGAGAGTTGTTAATTTCGATCGTCCGTTTGAGATTGTCAAGACGGACGAGAGTCATGCCCAAGAATACATCTTAAACAACGTACTAACCCAGTCTGGAAATGTGAAAGCATACACCAGCGCTATTTTCCAAACTGCAGACCTTGAGTCAAAAGAATCCGCTGCACAAAATAATCCGCTTTCCAGGTCTCAGTACAGACTTTCTCAGGAATCGTTAGCAGGTACAGAGAGTGCGATCAGCGACCTAATCGAGGGAAACAACTCGTCACAGGGTGCAGTAAAATGTAAAATTGAGCCTTCACAACCGGATCTGTGGCCGCAACGCTTTGTATATGCCGGAAGTGATACGTCATCAAAGAAATGCTCTATCTACAACGCAGTTTTAAAAAGTTTGGAGGAATCTCAACAACGGAAAGATTCGATCGTTAATTTCAATACAATTGTCAAAGGAGGCGAAGATAACATCGCGGACAAACTAAATGATTATAATTTTACAAATAAATCAGTTTTTGACAATGAAGGATATGCGAAAGTGAGAAAACCCGATCTTCGGTCTGTGGAAAATACGAAATCTAGCGACAGCCTAACCTACCCGTCATGGTGCGCTAGCCCATTATTATCTTCTACTGACGAGCACTATTACACGTCTCAGCAAAAACGTCAGGAGCAACAATCGCCCATTGAAAAACCGGCTTCGGAATATATGCCTTTTCAGACTTGCGCAATGCCCATGTGGTCAGAGTCAGATGAGTCGCCGGTAAAAAAAGAAGAGGATTACATACCTCAAAGCCATGTGCCACGTATTGTTCAATGTGTCAAGGAATTGCTCTTTGGCTCTGCTAAAGCAGACGTAAAACACTCAGATTTTGATTATCCCTCGGTACATGCTCGCTTACGATCAACATCAGAGTTGAAGTATTCCAAGAGCCACGCCCGGAAGTGTCCCGACACGCCAGGCTTGGCTTCTAACGTTGATGGAGAGCAGGACTACAACAAAGGTTACGTCACCTACCTCAGCGAAAGCGGGAACGCGAAGTCGAATTGTCAAAATGATGTCTCGAAAAATGCGATCTCTCCTGAGCTACAAAAATGCACTTTCAAAAACCGAGACTTGGACGATATGTCCAGACCTGGAGCTTCCTTAACCAAATCCCATGCTGCCTCCAAAACGAACGACAGAAGCCCGTGCTACAGTGAAAGACTTCCGCCTGAAGTTGAAGATTCAAGCTGCTGCGCGTATGATCCCAGCATACATCAGAACTCAAAAACACGCTCTTTGTTCCTGACAAATTCTAACCATCACTCGCCATTGGTGAAAGAGAGTGGCCAAACAAAAACAACTATCCAGCACTATTCCGATGCAATTAATGCAAACGGAAGTCGACATCTGGCAACACACGACGCATGTCACTCCAGCGACTCTAATGTGTTTACGAGCAATGAGCCTCGCTCTGAAAGCATTTTGTCGAATTTTCGCAATAGTGAAAATAGGGACAGTATATCTTTTGAAGAGGTGAATAGATGTTTCTACCGTCATTGTTCTTTAAATTCGGAAACAACATGTCTTGATGAATTAGATGAAGACACTAGGCCATATTCGAGGGTTTCGGGCGACTGTGAAGAATGGAGCGGACACGGGACACGTTTACAAGCTGATAAGCCAGATATGGAGGAGAACTTTGAAGAAGATTTGTTGCATCACGGCAGAAATTGCTACGTCGAGAACTGCAGCTTCCGGCAGAAGAAAAGAGAGAAGAGTTTAACTGATGTTTTCAAAATTGATGGAATAGGTAACAATGATGGTGAAGAAGAGATTATTGATGAGAATCGCGATAAAAAGAATGATGTTTCTGGCAGCACTTTGTCAAATTATAATTCTGAGAGTGATGGCGTTAAAAGCGCTAACATCAATAGGCGTATGTTTGTTGAGAGTTCGGCACATAATGAACTCCAAGAAGGCACAGATACATTTGGCAAAACTCTAGAAAGGACAAATTGTGACGTCTTTTATGAAAACGAGCAATATTCTAACAGCATCGTAGAGAATACTTATCACGACAAGTGTGATAAACAAGATACTCATAGTGATAAAGAGATAGAGATATCAAATGTCGAGGATGAAACATACGTTGATGGAGAGAGACAATTAAGCGGATTAGATGAAGATCTGAATGATTGCCGTGAAAGGAAGTCGATGATAGAGAACGGCGATGAAACGTCTTATAACTCCAGTTGTTTTGATAATTATAAATCAAATATATCGTCACGGAACACAACTCTCGATGAAGACGAAATAGAGAGTTGGTACAAGACCACGGATGATGAATCCAACACTCAATGAATCTATCTTTACAAAAAAATAATGTCCGAATCCAATTGTTTCTAAGCTGCAATGGAAAATATTTAAAAAAAGGTTACAAAGAAATGAACTATTTCATTTTTAAAATGACATATGTCAGCGATCTCAAAATGAATTCAAATAAATTGACAAGAAGACAAAGAATAAGTACAAATCAGGCGATTATTAATACAACACTTAATGAAGATGTCAATGATCTTACAGATGAAAGCTAATAATGTTAAAAGAAAAATTGTTCTCAAGCTGTATTGAAAAAAAGAAATCTTAAAAGAATGTTAATTACGTCATAAAAATTTACTTAATTGTTAACAAAACTGTGTATTAGAACATTTGTTAACGAAATGAATCCGGCCATAAATTTGACAGATAAGATCTAATACATATTGAGCAACGTTATTTACTAAATGAAATGCTGGCTCACAGTGAGTCTTTGTAAAAGCTAATAGCACACTGTCAACCATCGTCTAGTTGATAGTACATATCATCATAAGCTGGGATATGTACAAACTGAAGTGTTGTTTTATAATAACTATATAAATAAAATATACTTAATTTTTCTCGATTTTTTGTGTCTTTTTTTTTCTTAATGTTGGGGTTTTTAAATTGTTCATTTGTATTTCCCCTTTTTTACGTTATTCAAGATTGTTGTATTAATTATTGCACCTATTTGTTTTTACGTGTTTTGTATTTTCTGTAATTTGGCGTCCTTGCAATCACTACTACAATTAATTCGTTATGGCAGTTAAACGCGAATTTCTTTTCTTAGTCGTTATCAATACCGAGACACCTATTTATTATGTTGCATCACATTTCGTTTCGTTTCTTCATCTTTTTAATTTTTGCTTTTTCCACATCTCACTATTGTCTTTCCAAGCCAAAGACGGCATTAACTATTAAGCACAATAAACATGGGGAGCCGCGATAGCTCAGTGGTTAGTGAACTGGACTACCACGGACAAGGGGTAGGGTTCGATCCCAACCGACGGCTTCCGGGTTCACCAAACCTTAAATGGGTACCGGATTTTTTTCTGGGAAAGTAAATCAGCACGGGCGTAATACTGACCACATTACCCCAAAAAATCATGTGCTGAAGGTCTGTAAAATATAGGGTCACTAACACCATATTCCCTATGCGCCACTTGGCGTGACGGGGATACTTTTTACAATAAACATGTGCTTAGGGCATCAAGGGAACGGGGCATCACAAGGGGGCCACACACTAAATGCAAAAAATTACATACAGATATATAAAATAAAGTAAAGAGCCCTGTCACGCCAAGTGGCGTATAGGGAATATGGTGTTAGTGACCATAAATTTTACAGACCTTCAGCACATGATTTTTGGAGTAATGTGGTCGGTATTACGCCCGTGCAGCTTTACTTTCCCAGAAAAAAATCCGGTACCCATTTAAGGCTGGGTGAACCCGGAAGCTGTCAGTTGGGATCGAACCCTACCTCTTGTCCTTTGTGGTCCAGTTCACTAACCACTGAGCTATCGCGGCTCCCAATAACGTGGGCCAGTCACGGAATAACTGCAATACCGGGTCGACCCATGACGAGAGCGGAGCAAGCCCCGGGCATCTCGTGGAGATCCAAAAATCAGTTTAATATCGTAGTGACCCAATTGGCCACGTATCAGATATTAAGCTAATAAGAACAGATACTACACTTTGATCTTAGCCAAAAGGCCGAGAAGCGATATACATATATCTGTATGCATATATCTGTTTATCCTTATGCATATATATATATATATATATATATATATATATATATATATACAGATATATACACACACAGGTGTAATAAAAATAGCACCCAGTCAGTGCAGACCTCTGCAACAAAAAAAAAACTATCTTTACGACACATAATACCATTGCTGGTGTATGTCGGGGGGCAACAATAGAACCCAAGGGATAAAGGCCACTTGGTCAAGCAGTCGCCACGACGTGTGAGACTCCGGATTTTTATTTCACCCCCGATAGAAAAAATCCTTTCTGTCTACGCCGGGCTTCGAACACCGCACGTCAGCTTTTCAGCCAGCGGATCTGCAAAGGGTCATGAAATCGAACGAGGCAGGCTGCATGGCTTATTTGTATTAAGTCATGGCCATGGTTATGGAAGGCCCCGGTATCACTGCAAACGAATTAAAATCCATAATTGCTCAACCACCCGTGCCAGTGGAATCATCCGAATTACTATCCCATCTCCCAACAAAAAAGGTAGCTGTAGTCCCCATCACATCAGTCTCAGCACACGCCAAAAGACATAAGGCTAAACCGCACAGAAAGTGAACACAGTCATCTGTTCTCCATCATACGATATCATCATTCATCGTAAACAATCGGAATATCGAAACACGATCAAAACAGATGAAACGCACAGCTCACAGTGTGCACAGAGCACTTAACTCAGTAGCTCCTGCAATATACTGTATTAAGTATAAAAGCAGATGTGTTACATGATGATGATGATGATGATGCGGTCGCCCGATGATTTGAGGTATTCTAGCGGATACGAACCGTAGACTTCCTCCTCGTCATCCGCCCTTAAAAGGACGTTAAGTGGACGTAGTTACGTTGTGTTGAAGTTTGCAGTGTAACACTGTGATATCTGCGCCTTTCGGCCCAACACATCCGACTTCAGCCGACATTTTTGAGTACCGGGTTTGTCTTCCCTCTTCGATCCCTGCTCGCTTGGCCAGACTAGACAGGTTAGTCTGTTTCTGGAGGCACCGCGGAGAGGTGTAGCAGGGTCTGGATGGTTCTGGTTCATCGATCCTGGCGCAAGCCATCAGTTATGAGTCACTGACGACTTCCAGCTCTGGTGCTGGGTGGGGCGCGCCTTCTCCTCCGGATGTGTTACATAAGATTAGTTTTAAGAAGACACCGCAATTTTTAAAAAGCAGGAGAAACCGTTTAAAATATAAATAAAGTGAAAATATTGAAACACTGACATTCTCCATCTTACTGTAAATTTATTTTGTTTTATTTTGATTTTTTTTAAAATATTTTCATGGCAAGCAAAAAAGTATGGATTAGATATGAATATCAAAGAGACTAAAATTATGGCCATCAACAAGCAAAGCAATAATAAAATATAACAAGAAGAACTCTACACCAATTGATATAAAAAGAGGAGTAAGACAAGGATGCATCCTATCACCAAGCTTGTTCAATCTATACACTGAGCAAATCTTTAAAAACATCTCAGAGATGCCGGGCTTAAACATTAATGGAAAGATAATCAATAACCTAAGATATGCTGATGATACTGTACAATTAGCAGAAAATCCTAAAGATCTACAACATTTACTTAATGTAATAAACACGACAAGCAAAAAATATGGACTAGATATGAATATCAAAAAGACTAAAACTATGATCATAAACAAAGAGAATTCTCAAGATCTACAAATAAATATCAAAGTTGAAGGAATACATCTGGAGTAAGTTCAGAGATACAACTACCTGGAACATACTATAACCATTAATGGAAAATGTACAACTTAAATAAACAAAAGAATAGGAATGGCAAAAAGTAATTTTAATGTCATGTAAAATATACTAACATCAAAACACATTTTTTTTTTCATTCGCCAGCTTTTACCTCTCACGAAGTACCCAGAAACTAGGAACTGAATTTTGTGTGGTAATTCATTTTTCCCTGGCAGCCGTGTGTGCACAGGGGTCCCTCGCCGCACGGCAGATAACTACGATTTCGTAGGTACTTATATTTTTTTCTGTCGATGAGTAACTGACGTTTCAAGCCGGGTCTCGCTGCTGAGACCAGGGATGGTTGCCGCAGAGAGAAATCATAACTAAAAACCCCATACGGGTACAGCCGGGATTTAAACCCACAACCTCTCTGTCTCAAGGCCGGCGTATTGCCTCGAGACTAACCAGTCCCTGATCAAAACAAATAAAACCAGCGCTAAAACTAAGAATAGAAAATGTTATATCTTCTCAACATTCCTGTATGATGTAGAAACATGGACATTAGACAAGAAAACAGAACAGAAAATTGAAGCCTTTGAAATGTGGATGTTTAGAAGAATAGGTAGATTCGGATGGAAAGAAAGAAAACAAATGATGAAGTCTTAAAACAACTAAACATTAAAAGAGAACTACTAAACATAATTCAAACACGACAAAATAAATCTTTTTTGGAACATGTTAAAAAAACATAACAGCCTACTAAAAGTAATATTAGAAGGGAAAATACAAGGTAGAAGAGGCACAGGCAAAGGCAGTGGAATGGCGCTCCATAGTTGCCAACCTTCAATGCGGAGACGGCACTCATTGATGATGAATGATATTTTAGTAGCACTCTATCTATCTATTGACCTTTCGAGCCGTAGCCGGCCCATAGGGCGTAGACCAAGATACTCCTTCTCTTATCTGAATTTTTGTTCTAGCAGTTTTCAATTCTTTTAAAGATATTTTATCAAATCTCGCCATTTGTCTCTGTTCTGTGCAAGCAGCTCTATCTCATTGAGGGAGCCGAATCCTGCTGCTCTTGCCTCTCTCATCAATGTTCTTCTCAGTGTCTCTCTGCGTCTTCCACTTTTTCTCTTACCTGTTGTTTCCCATATGAGGGCTTGAGTAGCACTCGCAACAACAACAAATATAAAAAGATTGGCAAGTCTGAGAGCTTCGGAAGATGCATTATTCAAATTTTAACCACAAACGTAAAAAAAAAAATGATATGACGCATCTTCTTCTAGCTAGTTTGAATATAAAATAGAAAGTGCAGGTACGTTTTATCTTTTCCTAAAAAGACATAAATTATCAAGTCAACTGTCTAATAACTGTGTGTAGATTCAATCTTTTTATCGCTGAAGATTTGTTTGATCTTATTTGTCACGATCGTCGTCAGTCGCTTTCATTTCTTTTTTTTTTTTCGATCAGAAATCATTTGCCCTTTTATCAATAACTCCTTTCGTGCTTCTATGTCCGAATTTTATATTGCAGTTATATCCCTTTTATTTACAAGAGTCTAAAATAGTGGTTCCCGTGTGTTACCGGGGCCTCGTTATGAGGGAAGTAAAGAATAGTGACACTGTGACCTTCCAGGCATGGTGTAAGAGGCGACTAAGGAGGTTGATCGATGGCTTGACAAGCTGTAATTGTAAAAAGTATTGTTATGGAAACAGCGCCATATATTTTAGAGCAGTGATCTCTGCAAAATGTACCATTTTGGCACGCAAGGTTTCTGTTTTTGAGATTGTGGTTCTGCCCTATGTGCCGTCTTCGGCTCGAAAGGACAATAGATAGATAGAAAATAGTGGAGAGAGGAGGGTGTGGTGGAATAGGAGAAAGAATATGAGAATTAAAATAAAGGAAGAAGAAAAGAATGAAAGGGGAGAATATGAAAAAAAACAGGAGAAAAAGAAGTATAAAAAGAAAAGGATGATAAGGAAGATTGGAAATAAGAGAAAGTAAAGGACAAAACGAAGAGATAGAGGGAAGCAAAGAGAGAAAATACCAGACAGCTTAAGAGAATGGCTTGGCAGAAGGTGAACAACAGAAATGATAAAGAATTGTCGAGATCGAAAGTTGTGGAGAGACATGATCACCTACGCCAGTAGGCCCTGTACTTGATGATGATGATGATGATGATGATGATGATGATGATGAAAGGACAAAATGGAGAGACCGTTCAGAACTACAACTACCTGGGGCATACTATAACCAGTGGTGGAAAATGTAAAACTGAAATAAACAAAAGAATAGGAATGGCAAAAAGTTATTTTAATGTCATGAAGAACATACTAACATCAAAACAAATAACACCAGGGCTAAAACTAAGAATAGCAAAATGTTATGTCTTCTCAACATTCCTATATGGTGCAGAAACATGGACATTAGACAAGAAAACAGAACAGAGAATAAAGCTTTTGAACTGTGGATTTATAGAAGAATAGGTAGAATTGAATGGAAGGAAAGAAAACAAACGATGAAGTCTTAAAACAACTAAAAATGAAAAGAGAACTACTAAATACAATTCAAACAAGACAAATACGATTTTTGGGCCATGTTAAAAGACACAACAGCTTACTAAAAGTAATCCTGGAGGGGGAAATACAAGGTAAAAGAGGCAGAGGCAGACCAAGTACTAACATGGACGAGTAACATCAAAAGATAGACAAATCAACCTATGACAAGCTGCACCATCAAAGCAAGAAACAGAGCAGAATGGCGTTCTATTGTAGCCAACCTAAGATGCGGAGACGGCACTCGATGATGATGATGAAAGGACAAGAAAGAGAGGACAAATTGTTTCAGACCGTTTTCTATTCACTTAGAAATGTTTATTGCTCTACTTATAAATGTTTGCTTTCTTCTGCTAAGTGTCTCATAAGTTCATTATTATGACAAATCGTATACATATACAACCCTGTACACAATAGATAGTATATACCTCGCTCTTATATGCTCTCCCACCATATCTTTTTTTCTCTCTCTCTTATTTATATTGTATACATCTTCTTTCTTTGTTTCCCTCTGCTTTTCTCCACTATCTTTATTTCTCTATAACGCTTGCTCGTATTTCTCTCTTAACTATTTCTCTCTCTCTTTCTCTCTGCTGTCTATATATTTCATACTTTCTCTTTTACTCGTTACTTTTCTCTTTTGTATATATATATTTATATATATATATATATATATATATATATATATATATATATATATATATATACATAACATCACTATCCCTTGTCTATTTCTCACTTTCTCCACCCTTCTTACTTCCTCTCTCTTTCCTAATATATTTACCTGCCTTGAAGTCAGTAGGGATCTGCTTCTTTGTTGAATCTCCTTTCATTTCTCTTCTTTGCCTTTTAATTTTCCCTTTTTTGACAGATCCATCCACTAATAATAGTCTTAATAGCAGAGACAGAGAATGAGCTACAAGAAATGATAGATATAATAGTAAAAGAAAGCAACAAGAAAGGTCTCAGTCTGAATAGTAAGAAAACATGATGATAATAGTTAAATAAAAATATTCAAATACTTAGGCACAGTAATTACATCAGATGGAAGATGCACCACAGAAATAAAAGGCAGAATAGCTTAGGCCAAAATAGCATTTCAGAAACGAAAAATATCTTATGCAAAAAATCTATGTCAATAGAAATGAGAAAGAGAGTTCATCGTTGCTATATAGAACCAATTCTGACCTATGGAAGTGAATCATGGACAATAGAAAAACAAATGAAAAGACGATCAAAGGCCACAGAGATGGAATTTCTTAAAAGAATGTTGAAAGTTCCCTGGACAGCTAAAAAGACAAATGAGAAAGTTCTCAAAGAGGCCAACACAAAAAGGGAGCTCTTAAAAAACATCAGAAAGAAGCAATCAACATTTTTCGGGCACATCATGAGAAGAGGAAAGTTGGAATACTTGGTTACAACTGGCAAAATAAAAAGAAAGAGAGATCGCGGACGACAAAGAGAGAAAATACTGGATAGCGTGGTGTCATGGCATGGAAAACAGTCAACAACAGAACTGATACGATGCACTGTGGATAGAAGACATGATAGCCAACGCAAACCGGCACGGCACATGATGATGATGATGATGATGATGATGGTGGTGATGATGATGATGATGATCCACTAATAATTTACTCAGCCCACATAAAGAAAAAAATCCCATCATCATGTCAGCATCCATATCGTTCCTCAACAGCAATCATGAACACCATGGCCAGCACTACACTGAGTCGCCTTTCATGCATTAAAAAAAATCTCCGGTTGCTTGGGTGTCCGGTTAGCGCAATCGATAGGCGGTTGGCTTACCACGGCAACAGCCGGGGTTCGTACCCTGGCGAGGACACCTGGGTTTTACTAATTCCCTAAAAATTAGTAGGAGCCGCGATAGCTCAGTGGTTAGTGAAGTGGACTACTACGGACAAGGGGTAGGGTTCGATCCCAACCGACGGCTCCGGGTTCACCCAGCCTTAAATGGGTACCGGATTTTTTCTGGGAAAGTAAAAGCAGCACGGGCGTAATACCGACCACATTACCCCAAAAATCATGTGCTGAAGGTCTGTAAAATATAGGGTCACTAACACCATATTTCCCTATACGCCACTTGGCGTGACGGGGGGTACTTTACTTTACTTTATTACTTGCTTGGAGCCGCGATAGCTCAGTGGTTAGTGAACTGAACTACAAAGGACAAGGGGTAGGGTTCGATCCCAAATCGACGGCTTCTGGATCCACCCAGCCTTAAATGAGTACCAGATTTTTTTCTGGGAAAGTAAAGCGGCACGGGCGTAATACCGACCACATTACCCCAAAAATCATGTGCTGAAGGTCTGTAAAATATAGGGTCACTAACACCATATTTCCCTATACGCCACTTGGCGTGACGGGATACTTTACTTTTTTTTTTACTTTATTTACTTGCTTGTGCTCGCTCGATGACTAAGGAGTACACCTACCACTCGTCCGCTCTTAAAAGGACGTTAAGTGGGCGTGCCCGCGTTGTGTTGCAGTTTGCAGTAAAACTGTTGATATTTGCGCCAACACATCCGACTTCAGCATGTCTCCGTTACTGTTTAAGAATATATTAACCTCTAAATCCAGTTGGACATGGGATCGAACCGGTCCCCTTCTCTTCAGTTAGCCAGTTCACTAACCGCAGCTCTACCTCAGACACTACCTTGGAGACAAGGCGCTTAACACAGCAAAGCTGAGTACCGTCAGTGACCCACAGCTGACGGGTTAGGCCAGAATCGGTGAACCAGAACCATCTAGACCCTTCTCCACCTCTTCGCAGTGCCTCTAGTAACAAACTAGCCTGTCTAATCTGGCCAAGCGAGTAGGGATCGAAAAGGGAAGATAACTCGGTACTCAATAATAACACGGTGAAGTCGGATGTGTTGGGCCGAAAGGAGAAAATATAACGTTTTTATTGCAAATCACTACATAAAGAATTTTATTCTTTCTTCTTCTACCTTGTAGCTCCCTGTGGAGCATAGGTCTTCAACAAACACTTACCAAGCCGTTCGGTTTCTTGCCATTCTTTTAAGATCATTCCGTTTCATCCCATCATCTTCATCTCTGCTTCTGTCTGTCTTCTCCAAGAATTTCTTGGTTTTCCTCTGTGTCTTTTCCCCTGGGGATTCAAAAAAGATGGCTTGTTGTATAATACTCTCAGTTGACTCCCGCTGTGTGTGTCCTATCCAGCGCCATCGTCTTCGCTGTATCTCTTTATCCACTGGTATTTGACTGGTACATTTCCATAATGTTAGTGTTTTTGTCCTGCCATTTTCATCCTTTTATTCTGCACAAAGTATACACGCCATTTAACATCATTTTAAGAGCGGATGATAAAGAGGCGTATTCCTTCAGTCATCGGACGAACGCAAACAAGGAAGCTAGCAAGCAAGATACTACCTCAATGTAATTTACTTCACAGAACTAAGAAAATCGCCACGCTGCTCATTCAACGTTGATACGAAATTACAAGGTCGTGATTTATAAAACAAATATCACATCTCTATATCTTTCATTCCCTTTTTCTTCCACATCTGTTAGACCAAGTCCACTTTTAACAAGCAAACACACACACACAAGCATACACACACGCACACACATAAAGGGAGCCGCGATAGCTCACTGGTTAGTGAACTGGACAACAAGTCGGGTTCGATCCTGATCGACGGCTTCCAGGTTCACCCAGCCTTTAATGGGTACCGGATTCTTTTCTGGGAAAGTAATGCGGCACGGGCGTAATATCGACCACATTATTTTTTTAAAAACATCTTGTGTCGAAGGTATATACAATTTATTGTCACTAACACCATATTTCCTATACGTACTAGGCGTGACGGCGCTCTTTACTTATATACATATATATATATAACTATTAAGGAGTCTACTCAGATTAATATTTGAATTATGTTCTTCAAACATTGAAAGCAAAACTATTTCAATTGATCTCATCATCATCATCAAGTTGCATGTGCTTTTCAGAACATTACATTCACCACAGCCAGTATGAAAGAGTCTATATTTATCCAGATCTCCCACAGAACGTTCCATTCACCACAGCCTGTCTGAAAGAATCTCTGTCTCTAGCCAGATCTCCCACAGAACGTTCCATTCACCACAGCCTGTCTGAAAGAATCTCTGTCTCTAGCCAGATCTCCCACAGAACGTTCCATTCACCACAGCCCGTCTGAAAGAATCTCTGTCTCTAGCCAGATCTCCCACAGAACGTTCCATTCACCACAGCCCGTCTGAAAGAATCTCTGTCTCTAGCCAGATCTCCCACAGAACGTTCCATTCACCACAGCCTGTCTGAAAGAATCTCTGTCTCTAGCCAGATCTCCCACAGAACGTTCCATTCACCACAGCCCGTCTGAAAGAATCTCTGTCTCTAGCCAGATCTCCCACAGAACGTTCCATTCACCACAGCCTGTCTGAAAGAATCTCTGTCTCTAGCCAGATCTCCCACAGAACGTTCCATTCACCACAGCCTGTCTGAAAGAATCTCTGTCTCTAGCCAGATCTCCCACAGAACGTTCCATTCACCACAGCCCGTCTGAAAGAATCTCTGTCTCTAGCCAGATCTCCCATAGAACGTTCCATTCACCACAGCCCGTCTGAAAGAATCTCTGTCTCTAGCCAGATCTCCCACAGAACGTTCCATTCACCACAGTCTGTCTGAAAAAATCTCTGTCTCTAGCCAGATCTCCCACAGAACGTTCCATTCACCACAGCCTGTCTGAAAGAATCTCTGTCTCTAGCCAGATCTCCCACAGAACGTTCCATTCACCACAGCCCGTCTGAAAGAATCTCTGTCTCTAGCCAGATCTCCCACAGAACGTTCCATTCACCACAACCCGTCTGAATGAATCTCTGTCTCTAGCCAGATCTCCCACAGAACGTTCCATTCACCACAGCCTGTCTGAAAGAATCTCTGTCTCTAGCCAGATCTCCCACAGAACGTTCCATTCACCACAGCCCGTCTGAAAGAATCTCTGTCTCTAGCCAGATCTCCCACAGAACGTTCCATTCACCACAGCCCGTCTGAAAGAATCTCTGTCTCTAGCCAGATCTCCCACAGAACGTTCCATTCACCACAGCCTGTCTGAAAGAATCTCTGTCTCTAGCCAGATCTCCCACAGAACGTTCCATTCACCACAGCCTGTCTGAAAGAATCTCTGTCTCTAGCCATATCTCCCACTTCTTCTATTGTCTTGTTTAAGACACCCTCTTTGATGAAACCACATTCTTTTTGGTCTGTCCATAATGCGTCGCCCAGAAACCATGCCTTCCATTATTGTTCTTTCCAGCCCGCTCTGTCGTTGGACGGACGTGGCCATAGTATTTTAATTTCCTCTGTAGAATGGTGTTTATAATGTTTGTGTGTTAGTTTTCATGTTTAAATCTTGTAATATGTACTCATTGCTCTTTTTCATTATTCAGTGAAGCTTATGGACTTTTCTGTAACATTTTATTTCGAATGAATCGATTTTCTTCCTTGCTGTTTACAAGATTGTCCATAATTCACAACCGTATGTTGTTATCGGGAAGATACACGTCCGTCGTAATTTTAGGTTTACTGCTTTGCTGGTGTTGTACCGCATGTTCTTCATGTTTAATTTGTGTGTTGCTATTGCTAATCTTCTTTTGAGCTCTTTCTGACAGTCTCCATTGATAGTTACTACAGATCCCACATATTCGTAGGTTTTGTTAAATTTCCCCGTTGCTATGATAAGATATGGTCATGATTTAAAAAAAAAAATATCATAACATCTCCAGTGGTTTCATTTCCTTTTTCGCCCAGATTTGTTATATCAAAGTCCACTTTTTACAAACGTTTAACAAGAAGAAAATATATTATTATTATTATTATTATTATTATAAATCTATTAAGAAGTTTATTCACTTTGATTTCTGAGTTATGTTTTTCAAACTTTGAAAGAAAAATGATTCCAATCGATCTATTTATTGTTAATCTGAGATTAAATGTGGAGGAAAATATGCACGATAATTCAAAGAAACAGATCAACGAGACACCAAATATGTGCTAGCATATGGTGCATGTTCGATACGCTAACACAACATGTGTGTTGTAAAAATCGATGTCACAACACACTAACACAGTCTCAACAGTTATTGGTATCTTTCAGAAGATGAAAACAACGTATTACGTTGCGGAGCTAATCTTCTTTTTTCTTTCCTTTCTCATTTGTCTTTCAGCATTGACAGAAATATAATTTGCATTTTTTTTTTTTTTTGCTTTTCTGTTGGCTTCTGCTGCTATTATGTTTCCTATGTATTAAATATTTCGTCAGTCCATCTTCTTCATTGTCGGCCCTTGAGTCTCGTATTCTCCCAGCTTTTATTAACTCTTTCAGAACGGAATGTTTTATCAATTTAGCGGTAGAGATTTCAGAGACAAAATATTTCATGCTTTTAAATAGTAATCTACATGTTTATATTTATCTAACACTTAACATATTATATATGAATTTTTTAGATAATTTAACAAGGAATTAGATTTCACCAGTACCAAGATGATACAAGACATATAAAAAGATTATGATTTGGAGACAGTTTACACTAATCAAATTGAGAGTGGCACACTGTGCGGCTAAACGTACATGACCGAAACGTGATACATGGTGCGTCGAAAGGTACAGAAAGAGTTAAGGCTTGTGTTCTGTTCTTTTTGTCTTATCACGAGTCAGAACTATTTTATCTGTTGTTTCTTTGTGTACTCTATGCCGCGAGTTACTCCTAGCTTTTTTCTCAGTTCTTCATTTCTGACCTTATCTCTCAGACTGAGTGTTCTGTTATGCGTCTAACAAATGTCGGTAGCTTTTATTTGTCTTATTGGTCTAGAGTCCGTGTCTGGCATTGATACCACAACATTGGAATGAAGCGTGTGTTGTAGAGTGCCCGTTTTGCCTCTAGAGTCTCTCTCTCTCTTTCTCTCTCTTTCTCTCTCTTTCTCTCTCTTTCTCTCTCTCTCTCTCTCTCTCTCTGCGATCAGGACTCAATCAGAGTAGGATTCCAGACTCTCACATGAAGTCAGCTGTCAGGTTAAGTGTGTGGATCGCCCCCACAGGCAGAACATCACAATTAGAGTATGCCAGATCCACTCTGATTGAACACCCGTTAAAACGTTGCACTGTGTTCTGCGCCAGTGGCCCAGTGCATCCGATTTCAGCCAGCATTTTATTCAGGTTTGCTTTCCTTAGCCTTTGATTGTCCCCAATCTTCCTGCAAGGCAGCAGATGATCTTTTCTGTAGGGGGATTCTTCCCTTAGATGTTCGGCCCTCCCAGGTTTACGAGCACCATCTGCCCGAGACCTCTAGAGTTATTTCTTTGTTGGACAATAGTGATGATAGTTGTCCGATGATTTGACAAGCTTTGGGTCATCTTATGTCTTAAGCCAGTGATTTTCAAATTATTTGTTGCTGGAGGACTGGGTGGTCTAGACAGTAGGTGTATGCTGAACGATACTTAAGGTGATCGATAAAGATAAAATTATTGGCACATACAAAAGTTATAGACTAATTTATAATAATTAATAAGATCATTCGGTGTCTTCCCCATCCTCATTATCTCGCTACTTTCAGCTGTTTTCTCCAAATATATTTTTATCTTCCTCTTTGTCAAATCTCCTGGGGCTTCCATAGATAGTTTGTGACTTATACAGCACCATCGTCATTGTCGTATCTCTTTATCCACTGGTATTTGACTGCTACTTTTCCATAATTCTATGTTAGTGATTTTGTCCTTCCATTTCCATCCTTTTATTCTGCACAAGCATCCATTAAAGATAGTCTGTATCTTTGTGATTATCATTTTTGTTGTTCTCCATGTTTCACAGCCATATAATAAGACAGACTTAACATCGGAGTTAAACATTTTTATTTCCATATTTAATATAATTTCTTTGGATTTTCACGTTTCCTAGTGCAATGAAGGCTCCTCTTACTTTTTGTATTACTCTTATTTTTATATCATTCTTTGTTCCTCCTTCTTTGTCTATATTAGTGCCCAGATACATGTAAGATTATGCGTCTAGTAGAGATATCTCGCCTATTGTTATTTGGTTATTGCCTAGTGCATTAATTCTTACAATGTTTGTCTTATCTCTATTTATTAATAGGTTGTGGCTAGAGATAATTTAAGAACCATCTGATCTAAGACAAACGTTAACTCTGCAGCATTTATACATCTCGTCATGTTTTGAAAGAGACCAATCACAGCTGTGACTGCCTAATGTATTGTCTTACCATATTGAACATGCACCACACTCTAACAATGTCAGTTTTTTATTTGTTCCGTTTCTTCAAATTATTGTTCATATTTTCATCCACGTTTAGCCTCAGATTAACAACAAATAGATAAATTAGAATAGAATAGAAAATAATTTGTTAAAAAAACAAACTGATACGATTTATTAATAGCTTTATTTGTTTAAACACTTGATCATCATCATGTGCCATACCGGTTGGCGTAAGTGATCATGTCCCTCCACAATCTTCTATCTACAGTACATCGTGTCAGTTCTGTTGTTGACTGTTTTCCATGACATGACACCAAGCTATCCAGTATTTTCTCTCTTTGTCGTCCGCGATCTCTCTTTCCTTTTATTTTGCCAGTTGTAACCAAGTATTCCAACTTTCCTCTTATCATGATGTGCCCGAAAAATGTTGATTGCTTCTTTCTGTCTGGAGTTTAAGAGCTCCCTTTTTGTGTTGGCCTCTTTGAGAACTTCCTCATTGGTCTTTTTAGCTGTCCAGGGAAAAACACTTGATAGACGTGGACTTTGGTCTAGCAGAACTAGGAAAAAATGAGAATGAAAGCTTTGGGGATGTGTGGTCCCCCTCGGTGAAGGGAGAAAAGAATAGAGTCACTGATACCTGCCACACATGTCATAAGAGGCGACTAAGGGTTTTGGTATCGTCGCCTGTGTAGTCGAATAGGACGTGGGCATAGGAACCTTGTCAGCGGAATTTACTGATGCTTTTTTGGGAGTGATGTGATAATTGGTGGAGTTGGTATGTGGAATCTCTGGCTACCAAAATCGTAGTAGTGTTGAACTGATTAAGACGAGACAAATGAAATTTTTGGGGCATGTTAAAAGACACAACAGCCGACTAAAAGTAATATTGGAAGGAAAAATACAAGGTAAAAGAGGCTGAGGCAGACCAAGACTAACATGGACGAGTAACATCAAAAGATGGACAAGTCAATCTATGACAGCCTGCACCATCAAAGCAAGAAATAGAGTAGAATGGCGATCCATGGTAGCCAACCTTCGTTGCGGAGAAGGCACACGATGATGATGATGTTGAACTGGGCAGCACAACGACTACTGTTAGTTCTGTGAAGTAACTTATACTGTGGTCGTATCTAAGATCGAACTGTGGTTAGTGAACTTGTCCACTCTAATCGATCAATGTCAAGTTCCGTCACTTGTCAAACCGGTGTTATAAGGTCATCGGCATCATCAGGTGTCCTTTGTAACTCCTAGTACAGCCCGGTAGAAAAAAATATCTGTCTCTAACCAGATTTCCAACTTCTTTTGTTGTCATGTTCAAGGTCTCTTACTCAACTTATCTTATTCTTTATCTTCGCCTGATGCGTTGTCTAGGAACCGCGTCTTCCATTATTGTTTTTTTTTTTTCAGGCCATTGCATTTTTTGACGTGATCATATAATTTTAATTTCCTCTGTAAGATGTGTTTATATGTCAGTTCTTTGCAATGTTTATGTCTTTTAATATGTCTTGCCTGCTCTGTTTCATTACCCAAGCTATTTATAGGTTCACATAATCTTCCATTTATAGCACAGATTTTTTCTTGGAATAAAAGGCGGTCTTGTGTTGACAATGAATCAATACATCGAGACTGCGATCTTCATTTGTTCGATAATGGCTATATACGTCAAGAAACAACAGATAAAATGGTTTAGCCACGCGATAAGACAGAGAGATCAAATTACAACACTGTTAGCCTTTATTAAACGTTGCAAGAACACACGACTCAAGGACATAAGATGAATTGATAGAATATTTGAAACACTTGGAAACAATCGCAGGAGATTGCAACAGAAGAGCAAAAGACAGCAGAATATTTCTCCCTAGACACGTAAAAGCAAATGCGGAAGGAAAGAGGAAGAGGAAGAAGAAGCCAGTTTTTGTACTAATCTTAAATCAAATATTTCAACGACTGGCTGTTAAAGATTAGAATATTTATTTTGATATGTTTTCTTTCACTTGGGATTCATATTGTAACACTGTGGTATGAAGAATAAAACTAAGAATTGCAAAATGTTATATCTTTTCAATATTCCTAGATGGTGCAGAAACATCGACATTAGACAAGAAAACAGAACAGAAAATTGAAGTCTTTGAAATATAGATTTATAGAAGAATAGGAGGGACTGGAAGGAAAGAAAAGAAAAAAACGATGAAATCTTACAACAGCTAAAAATGTAAAGAGAACTACTAAACACAATTCAAAAACAAAGACAAATGAGATTTTTGGGGCAAGTTAAAAGACACAGTTAGGCTTCGATCCCAACCGACGGCTACCAGTTCACCCAGCCTTTAATGGGTACCGGATTTTTTTCTGGGAAAATAAAGTGGCGCGGGTGTAATACCGACCACATTACCCCAAAATTCATGTGCTGAAGGTCTGTAAAATGTATGGTCACTAACACCATATTCCCTATACGCCACTTGGCGTGACTGGGGGACTTTACTTTTTTTTTTGTTTTTAAAGACACAGCAACCTACTAAAGTAATCTGGGAAAGGAAACAAATTACAAGGTAAAAGAGGCAGACTAAGACTAACATGGACGAGTAATATCAAAAGATGGACAAGTCAACCTATGACAACCTGCACCATCAAAACAAGAGACAGTGAGGAATGGCGCTCAATAGTAGCTTACCATCCTTGCGGAAACGGCACTCAATGATAATAACATTTTTGTTAAATCTGGTGGTTGTAAAAACTTCCGGAAATAAAAGAAAATAGGGGCACAAACTCAATATTTCTTTTACGCCCACCTGGTAACTTATTTTCTTTTTGTTCTAAAACTCAAATGTCAAATTGTTGTTGGGTGAAGGTCGTTGCTCTTCATACAATCGATTTGATTGGTTCTCGTTATTTCGCTGTGTGAGTGTTTTCTGTAGAAGTATTTTTCTGAAATCTTCCTATTTTAAATCTATCCGTACTCTGTTTTCCGCGAAATGTTTCTTTCACTATTTGACTTTTAATGCTGTGACGGTCTGTTAAATAAATACAACAAAAAAAGTAAAGAGCCTTATTCACACCAAGCGGAGTTTAGGAAATTTAGTGTTAGTTCCCATATTTATTTATAGACATTCAGCGCAAGATTTTTTTTTTTTTTTTTTTTTTTTGTTATGTGTATTACGCCGTTTCCGCTTTACATTTCAAGAAAAAAATCCGGTACCAATTTCTTGCAACATATCCAGCAGAACCGGAAAAGTAAGGAAAGCAGCATTAAAATAGTTGCGTCAACTGCCAGGGTATCAGAGTCATGGTCTCATGGGAAAGTACAGAAAGGACTGGTCAGCTTATGTACCAAAGGAAGTAAGGACGCCAAGAATTAATTTGAATATGATTGCTTTGTAAAGCTATTTTGTGTCTCCGATTTTTCTATATTTAATGCTATTTAAATAATTCTTCATGATATCATTTCATGGGTGTTAGATATGGTTGTGTGCTGTCACCAGGTTTATTTAATATTTATAGTGAGATTATTTTAAGATCCACAAGGGACATGCCTGGAATAACAATCGGAAGTTATAGTATAAATAATCTAAGGTATGCTGGTCATACAGGAGCCGCGATAGCTCAGTGGTTAGTGAATTGGACTACAAAGGACAAGAAGTCGGATTCGATGCTGGCCGACGGCTTCCGGGTTCACCTAGCATTAAATGGGTACAGGATTTTTTCTGGGAAAGTAAAGCGGCACGGACGTAATACCGACCACATTACCCCAAAAATCATGTGCTGAAGTTCTGTACAAATTATGTCACTAACACCATATTCCCTATACGCCACTTGGCGGGACGGGGGCTCATTACTTTTTTTTTTCTTTGCTGATGATACAGTCGTAATCGCTAAGAGTGAAAATGAGTTACAAGAAATATTAGAAATGATAGTGAAGGAAAGCAAAAATAAGAGTAATGTAACAGTATAAAGAGTATAGAATATGTAAGAAATGTAATGGTAACAACAAAGAAAATGTCATCACCGCAGTGCACAATAGACAAGTGGAACAATATTGAATCAGGTAAATGAATTTGAATATCTGGGAACATTGTTAACCTCAGATGGTAGATGCACAACTGATGTGAAATGCAGAATGGCTCAAGTTAAAGCAGCTTTCCAAATAAAATTAGGAAGATACTATGCTATCAATTTGTGAAAACAGAAACAAGAAAAAGAGTTCTTAAATGGTATATAGTGCCAGGCTAGAATATGGTCGTGAATCTTGGACAATAGGACAACAGACAAGACAATCACTGGAGTCTGTAGAAATGTGTTTTTACAGAAGAATGTTGAGAATATCAGTGACAGATAAGAAAAGTAATGAAAACGTTCTGAAAGAGGCCAAAGCAAAAAGAAAGCTAATTTCCAATATTAGGAAGAAACAAATCATCAGATTTGGCAATGTAATGAGAAGCGAACAGCTGGAATATATATATATGTATAACAACTAGGAAAATTGAAGGATGGATAGATAGAGGGAAGCAAAAAGAAAAGATACCTGAAAGCTTAAGAGTATGAGGGAGCCGCGATAGCTCAGTGGTTAGTGAACTGGACCATAAAGGACAAGAGGTAGGGTTCGATCAGAACCGACGGCTTCCGGGTTCACCCAGCCTTAAATGGGTACCGGATATTTTTCTGGGAAAGTAAAGCGGCACTGGCGTAATACCAACCACATTACCCCAAAAATCATGTGCTGAAGGTCTGTATAATTTATGGTCACTAATACCATATTCTCTATACGCCACTTGGCGTGACGGGGTTCTTTACTTTACTTTACTTTAAGAGAATGGCTTGGCAGAAGATCAAAAACAGAAATGATAAATAACTGTCGAGATCGAAAGTTGTGGAAAGACATGGTCACTTACGCCATCAGGCACGGTACTTGATAACGATGATGATATTTCATTTTGTAAACAAATACTTCAGTTAAAGCCCTGCTTTTTCACAAGTAAATTGGTGGAATAAAAAAAAAGAGGCTCAATGTGTGGTAACCGCTTAATAACATACAGTTGGTGTTGTGTCACATGTTTTATTGCTTTCATTATTCTTTGTGAACAATTCAGTGTGGACAAACCAGCCTATGACAACCTGCCCCATTAAAGCAAGAGACAGAGCAGAATGGCGCTCCTCGGTAGCCAACCTTCGTTGCGGAGATGGCACTCGATGATGATTCTTTGTGAAGCAATTGACAATCTCTTTGTCAGTTTTTGTTTTGTTGGTCATGAGTAAGCAAGCCTAGATAGGCGAACTTGTTGATATTTTCCATATCAACGTTTGTAACTCTTATCTCTGAGATCTCATCGATTTGGTTGTTTTGTTATCAACATTGTCCTCCTTGTGGTAACGTAAAGGTTCTAGTTTGGCCATGAAGATTACGACTGTTAAAATAAACAATGAGAATTGTTTGGGAATGACAATTAGACGTCTGTGTTTCCTTATAACTTAATGGCCAATTGTTTACGATGAATGCTGATATCGTATGACAGGGAACAGTTGGCCGTGTTCATTTTCTATGCGGTTTCGCCTTATGTCTTTTGGCGTGTGCTAAGACTGCTATGATGGGGACTACAGCTACCTTTCTTTGTTTGGGAGATGAGTTAGTAATTCGGATGATTCCACTGGCACGGGCGGTTGAGTAATTATGGATTTTAATTCGTTTGCAGTGATACTGGGGCCTTCCATAACCAAATAACCAAATCAATTGACATTTTCAGAAATATCACTACTGGCTGGGTTAGACGGAAGTGGTTGGAGTCTCTGGTGAGGTCTATTCTAACAAATGTCTGCTTCATTAGCGTTCCAAGGCTGGAGGGTAGTAGAGGTAATGAGCGTGTGCCAGGCTTACCAGTTTGGATGATGATGAGTGAGGAAGGGTAATGGACCACTATGACATTCAGAATGCCCTCATAGACGATGGACAAAAATAATATTCTAAAAATGGCCTTGAACCCGCAGCCATGACCTGACTTCACGAAAATCATGTCGAGATAGGAGATATCGTCAGACTGGAGCGTTACGCGGGAATCCGAAGTAGGCCTGTCATCCAATACGAGTGTCGTTAACTGCTGCAGGTTGAGGGATATACTTCGGAAGAGATCTGAGCACTTATAGACTTATTCGATGTTCAATGATGATGACATATCAACTAAACAAAACTAAAGGTTATTCATTTCGAGGCACATCTGAACTGATCAAAACACATTTAGGAGACTTTACTATCAGGATAAGGAAAAACTGCGTCATTAAATTATCTTAACTGTTGCATGCACAAATCAGCGATTATAGATGTATTAAAGCGCTCACAGAATGGGACTTATCTTGTGTTTTCAGCTGGTAAAAAGTAGTTCCGTAACATTTATCTTGTGTTTTCAGCTGGTAAAAAGTAGTTCCGTAACATTTTCTGTTGTGGGAGAAAGAGAGTGTGGGGGAGAACTGAAATCATCATCAAGTACCAAGCCTGCTAACATAGGTGACTGTTCAACCACAATTTTCGATCTCGACAGCTGTTTATCATTTCTGTTGTTGACCTTCTGCCAAGCCATTCTCTTAAGCTGTATGGTATCTTTTCTCTTTGTTTCCCTCTATCTCTTCGTCCCTCGATTTGTTCCAGTTGTTGCCTTATTACATGGCCAAAAAATGCTGATTGTTTCTTTCTAATATTGGAAATTCGCTCTTTTTTGCTTTGGCCTCTCTCAGAACATCTTCATTACTCGTCTTAGATGTCCATGATATTCTCAACATTCTTCTGTAAAACCACATTTCTACAGTCTCCAGTGATTTTCTTGTATGTTTTCCTATTGCCCATGATTCACATCCATATGTTAAGACTGGCTCTACATAACATTTAAGACCTATTTTTCTTGTTTCTATTGTCAAAAACGGATAGCACAGCATTTTCCTAATTTTTTTGGAAAGCAGCTTTTACCTGAGCCATTCTGCATCTCACCTCTGTTGTACATCTACCATCTGAGGTTAATGCAGTTCCCAGATATTTAAATTATTTACATGATTTTAATATTGTTCCACTTGTATTTATTGTGTATTATACACATTTATTGTATTTATTGGCGGTGATGACTTTTTCTTTGTTCTTACCATTACTTCTGTCTTTACTTTCTGTCATTACTTCTCAAAGGTGTAGAGTTATATAAAGTTCTTGCTCGTTACTAAATAAACATTCAGAAATGTTATATAGGATATCTTTCGTTTTGGAATCCGGTATTTTTAAAATAGCTAACGAGGATATTGCATAGAATTTGCTTGCCTGCGTTTGCCCGATAACTAAAGGAGCACACCTGTACATCATCCGTCCTTAAAAAGACTTTAAGTGGGCGTGTCTGCGTTGTGTTGTGGTTTGCAGTATAACTGTGATATTTGCGCCTTTCGGTCCAACACATCCGACTTCAGCACATTTTTGAGTACCGGGTTTTCGTCCCTCTCCGATAGCTACTCGCTTGGCCAGACTAGACAGGTTAGTCTGTTACTGGAGACACCGCGGAGAGGTGGAGCAGGGTCTGGATGGTTCTGGTTCACCGATCCTGACGCACTCCATCAGCTGTGGGTCGCTGACAACTTACAGCTCTGCTGCTGTGAGGCACGCCTTGGCCTCAGCAAGAGACTTGAAACGAACTTACGTCATTTTGTAAGAAATGTGACGACGTCATAACATATACTGGAATCAACCATTTGAGTCCACACATTAAAATAATTATTGAGGAAATGAGGGGTTTCATAGCCAGTGAGACATCCAGTGCTATATACTGCATGAACAGTGTAGTTGAAAGGAACGAAGTTGATTAATTGGGAAAGAATGGGATGGGGGGTGTTTGTGTAAAGTGTTCAATTCAAGGAGGAGGACAAGATCAGATGTAATCAGAAGATCAGAGGAGGACAAGATCAGATGTAATCAGAAGATCAGAGGAGGACAAGATCAGATGTAATCAGAAGATCAGATGAGGACAAGATCAGATGTAATCAGAAGATCAGATGAGGACAAGATCAGATGTAATCAGAAGATCAGATGTAATCAGAAGATCAGATGTAATCAGAAGATCAGAGGAGGACAAGATCAGATGTAATCAGAAGATCAGAGGAGGACAAGATCAGAAAATGTAACCGTATACAAGTTTATAGTTAGACCGTAAAAGATCGCATGTGACACCTAGCGATCTAGCACGTGGGGAAACATCTCCGGGCTACCCCCAATGTGTGTGTTTTAAATTAAGCTCTTAAGTTACGACAGACTCAGAAGGTTGGTAAGGGATACATTGTTTTATACTCAAAGAAATAATAGAAAAATTGAGATAGACAACAAATATAAAGTAACAACTATCAATATACGTGGAATATAAAACAAAGAATTTGAACTTATAGAAGAAATGACAAAAAAGACAATTAAAATACCAGGATTAGCGGACACCAGAGTAAAAGGACAACAGATAAAGAAAACACACATGAACTACACGAAAATATTCTCAGGAGTCGACAACACAGAAAGAGCAACACACGGAGTAGGTTTTATCATCGACCCAGAACACGCAAAGAACATTCTAGAAATAAAATACTGCCCTGAAAGAATAATTACAACTTACATACAGATTTTACAGATTTACAGAAAGTATTTGCAACGAAACTAATGGCAAAAGAAGAGAAAAGCAGCACCCAGTGGCAGAACGATGAAATCAGAGAAGCAGTTAAAGAAAAGAAGAAGCTGTTTAAAAATTGGACAGAGAAACAAAAGAATAGGTATGGCAAAAAGTAATTTTAATGCCATGAAAAATATACTAATAACAAAACAAATATCAACAGGGCTGAAACTAAGAATGGCAAAATGTTACATCTTCTCAATATTCCTGTATGGTGCAGAAACATGGACATTAGACAAGAAAACAGAACAGAAAAATTGAAGCCTTTGAAATGTGGATTTATAGAAGAATAGGTAGAATTGGATGGAAACAAAAGATAACAAACGATAAAGTTTTAAAACAACTGAAAATAAAAAGAGAACTACTAAATACAATTAAGACAAGACAAATGAAATTTTTGGGGCATGTTAAAAGACACAACAGCCTACTAAAAGTAATATTGGAAGGAAAAATACAAGGTAAAAGAAGCAGAGGCAGACCAAGACTAACATGGACGAGTAACATCAAAAGATGGTCAAGTCAATCTATGACAACCTGCACCATCAAAGCAAGAAACAGAGTAGAATGGCGATCCATGGTAGCCAACCTTCGTTGAGGAGAAGGCACACGATGATGATGATGATGATGATGATGATGATGATGATGATGATGATGATGATGATGATGATGATGATGATGATGATGATACAAATTTATGCACCAGGTAACAAGAATGAGAAAGACGTGGAGGAATTCTATGACACACTAGATGAAACTGCCGACAAGACTGATGAAAGTGACGACATAGTAGTGATAGGAGATTTTAATGAAAGGCTTGGGAAACGCAACAGTGAGAACAGAGGTATTCTGGGACACTTTGGCGATAAGACAACTAAAATAAACGAAAATGGAAGCAGGATGCCGGAATTATGTAATTAAAATTATTTGTTTATCACCAACACATTTTTCACACAGAGAGAGTTGCAATTATACACCTGGAACAAGTGGAATGACACAATAAGCAGAAGCCAGATAGATTTTATACTAACAAGAAAACAGAACAAGAAAAGAGTAACCGAAAGCAGAGCTATCTCTAACATTATAAATGACACAGACCATAAAATGGTTATTTTTACACTCAGACAGCAAAAAACAAAGACAGGTTCGCCAACAAACAAAAGGAGCAAAAAGAACAGACAATAAAAATAAACAATTAAAAGATCATGAATAAAGGAAACCCATGCGAGAAAAACTAAATGATGTAAGCACAGTAGAAAAAGAATGGAAACGGATTAAGAAAACAGTAATGAACTTCACAAAAAAAAAGTATTTGCAACGAAACTAATGACAAAAGAAGAGAAAAGGAGCACCCAGTGGCAGAACAATGAAATCAGAGAAGCAGTTAAAGAAAAGAAGAAACTGTTTAAAAATTGGACGGAGAATAAGAACTAAGAAGAATATGAAAAATATGCCTTAGTCCAGAAAAAAAGTTAACATTTTGATCAATGAAGTTAAGCAAAACACCTGAAAAGAATCTCGGACAAAAATGAGCACAGACTTCAAGACAGCCACAAGAGACTTCTACAAAACTGTAAAGGCAACAAGAGCGAGAAAAGAAAACCACGACCCCACTGAACTCATAAATGGCAAAGACGGACAGCCAATACCAAATAACCAACATATGCAGCAGAGATGGAAAGAATATGTCGAAGACCTACTGAACATAGCACCAAATACAAATAACACAACAAAAACCATGCACGAAAGCACAAACACTGAACTCAACATCATGAAAAAGGAAATTTAAGAAGTAATCAAGTAGACACCACAGAATAAAGCACCGGCAGATAATATACTAGAAGAAATAGTAGTAGCAGCAGGAGAAACAGGAGTTACATGGATGCACAGAATATTCAATGCAGCATGGCACCAACAAAAAGCCACAGAAGACTGGCAACAGGCAATCGTCGTACCACTGTGGACAAAAAAAGGTAGCAAGAGAAACTGCAATCAATATAGAAGTATTTCGCTTCCCATCCATGTGGGAAAGTTATACGCCAAAAGTGTGGAAAAATGGCTGAGACCAATAATAGAACTACAGTTAAGCGATTCTCAAATGGTGCCAAGAAAAAAAAACAGGATGTACTGATTCACCTTACAACAGCTAGCAGAAAAGATGACAGAACACAATCAAAATTTGTGCATAGCTTTTATTGATAATGAAAAAGCATTCGACCGAGTAAGCATACAATAACTGTGGGAGATACTAACAACATACGGAGTAAGTCAACATCTACCCAGCCTACTTAAACGTTGCTACGTCAACATCAGCCGCACAGCCAGAACAGCAGCAGGCTACACAGACCACTTCGAAGTTAGATCAGGTGTAAGACAAGGATGCGTACTATTCTCCCCCCCCCCCCCTTGTTTATTACATACATGGACTATATATGTAAGTTAGCCAACCCGTCAGAGACAGAGGAGATCAAAGAGCTTATATTTGCAGACGATCAGGCACTAACGCATGGCAAAATAGAAGACCCACAAGAACACTTAAATAGACTAAACAGCACAGGCACAAAAAACAAGATGAAAATCAAAATCAACAAAACAGAAGTCATGAATACCTCAAAAGAGAAGAAGAACATCAACATAACTATAGTCGGCAGACAACTAAAACGAGTACAGGAATTTAAATACCTAGGAAGTCTAGTGACAAGCGACAATTCACAAACAGCAGAGATAGAATTAAGATGCAACAAAGCTTGTCAAATCATTGAACAGTTATCACCACTATTGTCCAACAAGGAAATTACTCTAGAGACAAGAGGGACAGTCTACAATACAATCTTCATCCCACCGTTGTGCTACCAATGCTAGTCCTGGACCCTAGATGCAAAAACAAACAGAAAAATAATCTCCACTGAGATTAAATGTAAGAGACGAATGATAGGAAACAGCTTGAGAGATAAGATCAGAAATGAAGAACTGAGAATAAAAAGCTAGGAATAACCTCCGCCATGGAATATATAAAGAAACAACAGAAAAAATAGTTTGGCCAACTTTGACAAGGCAGAAAGATCAAAACTAACACAACGAGCATTCAGTAACAGTTGCGAGAACACCAGACCCAAGGGCCGACCACGAAAAATATGGATTGACGGAGTATTAGAAACACTATGAAACATAACAGCAGCAGCTGCGAACAGAAGAGCAAAATACCGCAAATTAAATATCCCTTCGACACTGAAAGGCAGATGAGGAAGGAAAGAAGAACAAGATGAGATTGAAAGTTGTGGGGAGATATAGTCATCTACGCCAGCAGGCATGGCACTCAATGATGACTGATTTATTCAGTTATTTGCGGATCATCGTCACTGCACTCCGAACATGTCCATATGTGCTCAGATCCCCTCATCAGCAATTTTCGCAGTGTCCAGCGACTGACGACTCCAGTTCTGTGTTGGTTGATAAGTCTTCTTACACGGCCACTAAGTATCTCGTTTCTGGCTGTGCCCATCTTTACTCCCATCTCTTTCATCCGAAGGAGAGACGTGGACTCATGGTTGTCAAAGTCTTGTGCCCTTCCCACACCCGGAGGACATTGATGATGTCCGCCCGATCCATTGGTTGAGCATCCTCAACAATGGCAGAGGTAGCCAACCTGTCCGCTCATTCATTTCCCCGTACTCCCGCATATCCTGGGATATAGACAAAGGTGACCGTACGTGATTTTGACTTTTGCAATGACTCTACATATTGCATGCGTACAAAACCCGCCTCCACTTCTTTTATCATACTCATCGAATCACTCAGTATGCAGGCGTGGGTGTAGTCTTGTGACTCTAACCAGATGAATGCCCTGGTCACTGCCATCACCTCCATCGTCATGCTACTCGTGGTTATGACGTAAGCACCACTGTCTTTCTTGACCATTCTGCCTGCCGAGCGTGCTGTAAGTGCCCATGCTTTGGTGTCATATAACAGATCTGTCTGTATAGATGACTGCACCTTCCTCATCGGTGTTATCCCAGATGAGACCGTTGACCTTCGCTTTGACCACGACTGAGTTCTGTTCCGTATATTTCCTGTCCAGTGTGACAATACACGAGAGTGTCTCTCTAAATGACACAGGCACCGTTATCCACTCCTCGTCAGCGTTGATATTGGTAAGCCCACAGACCTGTTTGATGACATCTTCTGCTCGGCCCACCATGATTTGCCTCTTTTTAGCCTGTGTTGAGCTCGTGGTGCAATGTATGCTCTTTATCTGTACTTATCTTCAGGTTTGCTCGTGCCCTCCAGATCTTGATCCTGTCATCCATGGTTGGAAAGTAAAGAAAATACCTCATTGCTACACAGGGAGTGTCCCTCGTACACCCCAAAATAATGCGCGTAGCTTCTTCTGTATTTTCTCCAGCCTATCAATTTGAGTCGTACTTACAGTAAGAATTGTCAGGGCATACACGATTGGTGCGAGGACTAATCTCTGGAACAAAAGAATAAGTAGCATCTGCTCGATGTTAGCAGCTACTATGATCTTCAAGGCGGCTAATCCTTTGCGGGATTTTGTTACCACATGGTCGACGTGGTCCCGAAAACACAGGCTGCGATCAGACTTAACTCCGAGGTATGTCATCAATCTGTACCTGGTCACCTCATCAGCCCCCATTCTAACCACCGGCGTTCCCCTGTTAACGATATGATTGTTAAGGGAGAACAATGCAACTGATGCTTTATTAGGATTAACCAAGGCGCCTGATACTCCACACCAAGATGAGATGCGATCGAGTTCGTTTTGCATTGAGGAGGTGATTTCCCGTCTGTCTCTTCCCTGTCGATATACCAGAATATCATCAGCAAAAGTCATAGTTCTTCCCCTCCCATCCAGCTGTTGTTCCGTGATCGTTATTGTGTACACGTTAAATAGAACTGGTGACAATGGTGAGCCTTGTGGCAGCCCTGGACAAATGGATGTTGGCTCGGATGACCAACTTCCACATCTGAGTATCACCTTCCTCTGAAACAGTGCAGCAGCGATAAATCAAATTAGGAAGGGGTGCACGTTCAGTTTGAGGAGCATGTGCATGAGGTATTCAAATGGCACTCATTTGTATGCATCCTCCAAATCTATAGGTGACAGTTGAGGACACAGTCAATTATTTTCTCTAGTAGCTTGCCCGCAGTGTTCTGCATCGTGGTGATTCTGTAGGCACTGATCTGAGAATGGTCCGTGTTTGGCTTTGGTAGCGGTAGTAAGTAACTGTGAAGCCACGCCTCCTTAATCTGACCACTCTGAATGCTGGCCTCTTTGGCCAGTTTTTTTTTTCAAGTCGCCGTCAGCTAAATCGCCTATGTCGTCGTACCAAACACCATCTGGACCAGGATGTTGTGTGACCTTTTAAGTGTAGTGCGAAAGGTATCGGTTGTGATTGCGAGATCTTCTTCCAGCACTACATCCTAACACAATTCTGAAAGAGATCCCAGTATCCTCATTCTTACAGCCTCATTTCTTTGGTCAGTCTGCTCAATGTAGCGGGTAAGCAGGGCCGTCCCTTTGCTCCCATCAGATTTGTACCATATCTGGCCTGTGCTCTGGAAGTCTTGTATGCCTCTGTGTCGCGTTGTGGCATTCATACTCAGATGAAGGCGCCAGAATGTGGTTAGCGATATTTCTGAGCACACTTTTTTGCAGAAATCATCGCACTTGGCATCCTTAGCCTACTTAGCACATAGCTTAAAGTGCATCTTTTTGTGGTCGACCTCTTCTTTCAGTCGCTTCCAGAGCTCAGGTTGTGTTCTACCATTTGTTATGGCTTTCTGTCATGTCTTGGCCGTTTGTCTTTTGTTCCACCAAGCTTCATCGACTGCTACGTTCCACCAGGGCGGCTGTGTCTATCTCTCGTGCCTCCTGCGAGAGGCTCCCTGTATCCTATGTCTGATTCTGCTAATGACGACCTGTGTTTTCACAGTAGAATGTGTGGAGCTTTCTTTTCTGGTTTCTATTTCTGCCTTCCTCAATTAGGATGACGCATGGATTGTGATCACTTCCGTGGAATCCCAGTGCACGCCACTTACAAACCTGTGCGAAGGTGGAAGACACCAGTGCCAGACCAATGACATTATCAGTCCCCTGTTCGAGTGGCCATTCTGGTTGCCCTTGCATTACTCAAGCATACTAAATGTAGATAAAGTCGTTAATTTGATGGCTTAGTTTGTGACATTGGTATCTAAGGACCTAACTTGTGCAAACGGATGGCATTGGCAAGGATCATTTTGAATCTATGAAGTGGGCTCATTTTGTGTTTAACTCAAAAGCATATGTGCTTTTTAACCAAAGAACTTTTTTTTGGGACTCAATGAAGATATCCCCGATGGAAGAATAAATTGTACTATTAGTCCCATAAATGATTCGCTTCCAGAGGTTTATGATGTAAACAAAGCAGTTTTGTCATTGCAAGTGAATAATGTCCACACCTATAATTGGTCAGGATTGGGTAGCAGCAGCAGTTTTATAGCGAACACAGAAAACATCACAGGATTGTGCTGTTCTGAAACAGCTATGCCATGCTACCCTAGAATTGCCTTTGTGACCACAAACCACTCTCCATGTGTGTGCCACGTATTTACACCCCTGAAAGAAATTCTGAATATAACAACATCATGTGCCGTCTGTGATATTAATGACCACATACCAGGAGCCTCCACTATGATTGATACAACTGTTGCACCAAGCACTTCATCAGCAAAGCCATATCTATGGAATGTTCATCTGACATTGTTCTTGAATGATGTCCAAGTTAATGAGACATCAGAATCGTGTGGCGGCAGCTACAAGAAGGGAGCGGAGACCATCATCAATTGTGTTTTTACTAACTACAGGTCATGTGGCTTCTGTTGGATTGGAAATGATAACTTACAACCACTGTGTGTCTATATGTTTGGAATTGGAGTCATCAATGATGGCCTAACATCATAAAGTGCTACGACGATCATAATTTTCGGGAGGACGTAAACTCCCATGTTATATGGTAGATAGGCGGCAGGAACCATTGAAGGCTATGTCTGAAAAGTGTTCCTTCTTGCAGTTTCCTCATATTTCAAGTCCGGCTTGTTGCAGGAGCTACTGAGTTAAGTGCTCTGTGTACACCGTGAGCTGTGTGTCTCATCCGTTTTGATCCTGATTCGATATCCCGCTTGCTTACGATGAATGATGATATCGTATGACGGAGAACAGTTGGCTGTGTTCACTTTCTACGCGGTTTCGCCTTATGTCTTTTGGCGTGTGCTGAGACTGCTACGATGGGGACTACAGTTACCTTTCTTTGTTTGGGAGATGAGTTAGTAATTCGGATGATTCCACTGGCACGGGCGGTTGAGCAATTATGGATTTTAATTCGTTTGCTGTGAGACCGAGGCCTTCCATAGCCAATAACAATAACAATAACTAAATCGACCGACACCAGTGCGTTCTCTATGTCATCTCACAGCTTGTTGGTTATGACGTTACCCCACTGGTTGCCTCTAGCATTAAAGTCTCAGCAGACAATGACATTTTCCTCCTCGAAAGCGAAGAGATTCTGCTATTGCTGTGTGTCCACCTTCCCATTATAGGCATACACATTTACAACCACGAGAGGAGCTGGGGTCTACACCCTAACTGCATGCACCTGCAATTCTTCACTGTCCCACGCAGATATATCAACATCAGCTGCCACCATATTGTTTCGCACAAGGATGGCCTGTCCAATGTGTCGTCTATTGTAGAAACAGTGAAATCCAGGGTCACTAATTGTGTTATCACCAAGAAGTGCATTATATCGGCGCCGCAGAGTAGCTTATCAGGAATGGGCCGTCGTTGATTTATGGTAGCACAGTTCCAGTATGTAGGTGTAGCGCTCACATACTTTAGGCCTAGCTTCTTGAACGTCGACCGTTTACACATACCAGCACGTTTACCTTTTCTTGTTTTCCTTCTTCCTTGTCGTTGAGGCTTCATCTGAATACTAATACTTACTGTCGTCATTAAATTAATATTATTGATTTTGTCGCTGAAAGTCTATGCTGTGGATGGTCTAGACTCACTCAGTCGCACGGTCAAGAACCCGTTTCCACGCTATAGACTGGAGCAACTCAAGTTAATCAGCTCTTCGGCACGTGGATACACCGTGATCTTTTTATTCTCTTCATTTAGAAGCACACATAAATGAAATTACGCTTCCATGACAACGAACCGGCGAAAACACAGCGCCATCTTGGCTTGAGGTTGTGCTCTCTTCTCGCGAGACTTCACGTTAACTGAGTCATCACCGCCATATTAAATAGATCATTCTACTCTCACACAAGGAGGTCGGTAGGAAAGTGGAATATCTGTTTATGGTTGTCGGCAAGTTATTTATTGTTGCCACGGTTCATTTCTAACCATGAGCTGGGGAATAGAATTGTGGGTAAGTCTTAAATTAATTGCATTTGTAGTTTGTTAACATTTGGTTAGTAAAATTCGCAGAAAAAACAAATTCTATCGAGTCGAGTGCTGCAGTCTGAGTCTCTTGTTCATTCCCATCAATCAAAGAACATTTAGATAACCTCACATTGGAGGTGGGGATGGATCTGTGTATCTTTTTTTTATTTTACAACAACATCATTTCGTTGTGCATGTATTTAATTTATTAGCTTAATATTTTTAAGTTTTGGATATCGTTACATGTTTTATTTTAACTATGCGACGTATGTATAAGTATATTATTATTATTTTTATTATAAAATTAAAATAATTTGAGTGATATGAATGAATGAACTTGGACTTGAACGTCAACAGAAACAAACGTCCTCACGGGCACTTCTACATCACTCAACGCTGGTATATAATAACTACACTCTACACACTTTCAAGACTTTCCAATACAAGGTTTAGTTGCTAGAGTCAGAGTGCCTGTCCTAGAGTTATACTATACACTACACTACACTGTTACACTTTGAGTATAAGTTAAGTTACTTAAGTTTACTACACTACTAACTTTGCTAGCTGCTAGAGAGAGGGCTATTCTTTATACTTTATTCTACAATTTGTTAATTAACAACTAGACTAAGACTTACTACTAGTAAAACTAACTACTGCAGTAACACTTACTTTTTTTTAACTTAGTTTATAGAATAGTTGACTTAATTATTTACTATTTTATTATGTTTATTATTATATGTGTATTATTATACTCAATTACCATAACTAAAGTAAACTGACTAAAAATGTAGACTACTACACCCTCCTAGCAAGTCCTGGCCTTCATTATTAGCTTAGATTGAAAGATTGTAGTAGTTTTAAATGTTTGACTAGTTTGGTTTGATGATTGAATCATTTCAGTGGTCACATGAGTGGTGAATCTTTGACTCGAGCTTTTCTGTCTTTATATAATTTAATTTATAACTTTACTTTTATAACTACTTCATCTGCTAGTGAAGTGCAATATTCAAATTTGAAATTCCTTTACCTTTTCTTTGTTAAAATAAAAAAAACTGACAGTGTATATAGCATAATAATCATCATTATAATTATGCCACTGATTAAAAAAAAGCTTACAGATATTGAAATTTACTTTCAGTTTTAAAGGAATATATTTATAATTTAAAGATTAAGAAGACTTAGAATATTTAAAAATGTCATGTTTGCTAACAAACTTGATATCAGTATCAGTCATAAGGATTAACTACTATATTTAAAACTTAAGTTATATGAATACTCCCCATATGGCTAGCTCCTTGTCGTGGGATGGGGCTTAACAGTTACCAGGGACTGAAAACCAAGACTGGCCAGGCATTCCTACACCCGAGTAAGACCACAGTCTGCTCTAGCAAGTTTAAGTGCTGAGGATAGAGGCAACCAGCCAAAAGGCACACTACAACAATCAGGATGACATGCAATCATGCAAATTATATGGGCCACTGCAAGAATTACAAAAGACAGTGAAATTTTTACAGGAAACAACATTGCAGACATAGACAATACTTCGGGCAAATGAAAGATAAATAGATAGATGCGAATACTCAATTATAAATTAATACAAAGATAATAAATATTTTGTAGCATTTCTATTTCTCTTTCTCCCACTTTCTGTCATTCACTTGAAGATGACATTCAGTAAACGAATAGTAGTCCTCTTTCAAAATTTTTTTAGAACAGTCACTTGTCTATGTAAATGTTATGTTTATGACACACACTTGAGGTTATATATTGTGCCAATGCCCATGTTTATTATTCTCAACGACCAGTGACACATTTTATGGCTGACCTACTTTTTCAGAAAAACCAGTACCCATTTAAAACTAGCTAAACCTGGAAACTGTTAACTATTATCAAACCACACTTCTTGTCTTTAAAATCCACTTCACCAAACTCTAAGCAAGTGTGGCTCCATCAATCTTCAGTATTGTAATTGTGTATCAGTTTTGCTGGTGACCATCTATACTGTGCTACACATTTAAGCTGTTCAATAGTGGGAGGTGAGGGTCATAGTCTCTCTCCTTTTAATTTGTCTATAGTCAGTGACTGTGTTTCAATTTTCACTTCTCATGTCCTTAAAAAAAAAAAATTTAATGACTTTTTTAAAAAATGTGTGCTTGGACCCCTTTGTGTGTTGACCTGATTAAGCAATACTTTGAGAGTCTCTTTAACTTTCCAAGAAACTCAGTTTTCTAAGAGACATCTGTGACCACTTGTAATTTGATAGGAACTAAATTGTTTAGCTGTGAAGATCACACAGATCACAGCAAGGACTATGTCAAGCCAAGGAACTAAATTGGTTTCTCAGTGTACACACATTTTGTGTGTATGAATCAAGAATGCTCACAAACACTTTCAAATACACAGCTGCTCTTTTTATCTTAAAGTGGCTTTTCAATTTTAACTTTTGAAATTTTGCATCACTTATGAATGGAGAACTCCTGGGCTTAGTACATTCCACACAGCTCTGAAATTGATGTTTCATGGAAGTGGTTTAAATTTGTGACACCAGACACACAAAATGTCAAATTTTTAGCTAAAGTCTGTATTTATGTAGCAATGATATTTTTTTCAGTAGTTAATACTTGTAACAAGTAGATACAAAAAAATGAGCACATTTGAGAGTTTCGGGGGACGCAATATTACATTTTTAGCCACAGAATTTTTAAGATAGGGCTTTTTCTAATCACTGTCATGAAAAGTATTAGAGGCAAACAGCTATGAATAGCACTGTCTGGAATTTAGTCTAAGAACATAGGTCCATAAGACTGCTGTCAGCGATCTATATCGCTGCAATTTAATCAAAGAACATAGGTCTATAGACTGTTGTCAGTGACCTACCTCTACCATTTAGTCAAAGAACAGAGGTTTATAGACTGTTGTCAGTGACCTACCTCTACCATTTAGTCAAAGAACAGAGGTCTATAGACTGTTATTAGTGACCTACCTGTCTGCCATTTAGTCAAAGAACAGAGGTCTATAGACTGTTGTCAGTGAACTACCTCTCTGCACTGCTTGACCTTTAACTTTTGAACTTTTTTTATCCTCTGATGTAATTTTTTTTTCTCTCACTTTATCAATGTCAAGTAATTATACTGATTGATAATTTGTTTTATTCAATGGAAATTACTGCTAATAATTTATATTGAAAACAAGACCCGGAATACAATCTTTGTATAATTGTAGTAAATATAAATGCCTGTCCTTAGCCATACTTAGTACTTTTGCAATATTGTTTGGTATCTCTCAATTTAATGTTAAGAAAATTGTAAAGTTTTAAAGTTGCAATACAGATTCACATTTTGCATGTTACAACATTTGTACCACATTTTTGGCAGTCTTCCACTTTCTACCTGCACTGGCAATATGCCCTCATGATCAGACCAGATTAAAACTTTTTTTTTTTAGATCATCACATATAGAAATATTAATGTTCCTCATTATGTAAATATATATGTTTGGGTATTCGTTAACAGAAACAAAGTAAGATAATTATGCAATGGTGAGTGTCTGCCAATGTTAACTATCTATCTATCTATTGTCCTTTCGAGCCGAAGACGGCACATAGGACAGAACCACAATCTCAAAAACAGAAACCTTGCGTGCCAAAGTGGCACATATTGCAGAGATCACTGCTCTAAAATATATGGCGCTGTTTCCATAACAATACTTTTTACAATGACAGCTTGTCAAGCCATCATCAACCTCCTTAGTCGCCTCTTACAACATGCCTGGAAGGTCACAGTCAATGTTAACTATTACAGTTTAAATGTTCTCGATCTGTTCTTACTTAACACAGTATCAAATTAAAGTATCTTCTTTCCATTGCTTGCTTGACTTGCCTGTACCTTTGTTGTCTTTTAGCATTTAGGGAAAATGAGAGTGTTTGAGTCAGTGGTTTGTAGTATATTTTCCTACATTGATGCTCATTATATTGCGTGTTATAATCGTAGTTTAGTTGACAGTTCATCTCTGTTGTACTTTCGACAACTCTATTAGTCTTAGGTCCCCTCCTCAGCACTTTATCATGTGTACAGCTACTGACAGTCCCAATAAGTGCCTGTCAAATGCTAGAGAAGGCACTGAAGACGGTTTAGGCTCATGTGCACGGCGATACTCTTAGCACATTTTTGAAGATAAAATTAATAAATCTTTCATCTTCTATTATTTCTTAAATTCCTGTTGCTTTTCTTCCAAGTTTTAATGTGCTTTGAAGGATACTGTCTCGTTGTTGCTGTATTACATATCCAGACCATTTGATCTGTTGCTCCTGCACAGGTGTCGGAATTAATACTGAACTATCAAAAATTTTGTTCCCTCAATGAGATAAGAGTTGCTTGCATAGAACAGAGACAAATAGCGAGATTCGATAAAAGACATTTACAAGGATTGAAAACTGCTAGAATAAAATCTCTTATAAGAGAATGCGCATCTGGGTCTATGCCCTATGGCCCAGCTACAGCTCGAAAGGTCAGTAGATAGATAGATATACAGACAGACTTGATTGATTGATTTAGAACTTTCTGTGTATTTGATGTTACATTAAAACATCAAATTCTCTTTTACAATACATAGCAGGTTACTAGTTTATGACAGCCATATGTTTCATTATATAAGATTTTGGGGAGACCAGCTACTGTACATGGCATTGTTCCTCTGAAGGAGATTGTATTGTACATAGCCTTCAATTGTTCCCGCCACCTATCCACCAAATACCGGAAGTTTCAACTAGATATGAATATTAAAAAGACTAAAACTATGATCATAAACAAAGAAAATTTTCAAGACTTACAAATAAATATCAAAGTTGAAGGAATACATCTGGAGACAGTCCAGAGCTACAACTACCTGGGACATACTATAACCATTGATGGAAAATGTATAACTGAAATAAACAAAAGAATAGGTATGGCAAAAGGTAATTTTAATGCTATGAAAAATATACTAACATCAAAACAAATAACACCAGGACTAAAACTAAGAATAGCAATATGTTACATCTTCTCAATATTCCTATATGGTGCAGAAACAAGGATATAGACAAGAAAACAGAACAGAAAATTGAAGCCTTTGAAATGTGAATTTATAGAAGAATAGGTAGATTTGGATGGAAAGAAAAGAAAACAAATGATGATGTTTTAAAACATACTAAAAATGAAAAGAGAACTACTAAACACAGCTCAAACAAGACAAATGAATTTTTGGGGCATGTTAAAAGACACAACAGCCTACTAAAAGTAATATTGGAAGGGAAAATACAAGGTAAAAGAGGCAGAGGCAGATGACAACCTGCACCATCAAAGCAAGAGACAGAGTGGAATGGCGCTCCATGGTAGCCAACCTTCGATGCGGAGATGGCACTTAATGATGATGAATATGGTAAGACTATCCTAATTGTCTTTGTGACCTTGTCAGACATGACTCATTTGATAACTTTTCCCTTGCCCTCAGACTAAAGGAGACTCGGATACACACACTACTACTATCAATCTTCCTTGAGTCAAGTGTTTTATTATCCTCAATTACTTCCATTGTACCGTGTCTTACCGGGGTCTCATTATGAGTGAAGTAAAGAATAGTAATACTATGACCTTCCAGGCATGTCGTAAGAGGCGACTAAGGAGGTTGATTGATGGCTTGACAAGCTGGCATTGTAAAAAGTATTGTTATGGAAACAGCCATAGATTTTAGAAGCAGTGATTTCTGCAATATGTGCCATTTTGGCACGCAAGGTTTCTGTTTTTGAGATTGTGGTTCTGCCCTACGTGCCATCTTCAGCTCGAAAGGACAGTAGATAGATAGATTGCTTCCATTAGCATGAATATTCCAATTTGCGTGTTTAGTTTTGTCAAACATGGTTCATTATTTCTGGATTTAAAAAAACCATATCCCCTTTGCTTGCTACAATTATGAAAACCACTGCCTCAAATGTGAAACTGGCATGGGATGATAACTTCTTGCTGGTTCAGCAGCATTATGTAATTTACTAAGACATGAACTTTGATCAGGTAGCCCGCATTGCAAACAACCTATGTATGAAAGCACTGGATATATGCATGCTCCGCTCTCTGGCACAGGGAGCAAATAATTACATATGATATAATAATATGCAGTTTTGAGTATCATTAAATATTTGTTCTTTAGTTGCTGCTAGATTGTGCTCATTACTAAGTCTCCTCATGCTTGTATTGTGGACATTGATATGATTTAGTGGTTTAAAAAAAACAAACTTGTAGGCAGGTTTCATGAGTAGAACCTATCACTGTGGAGACCATGGTGTTGTATACCATGGTGTTGTATACCTGAGTAGAACCTATCACTGTGGAGACCATAGTGTTGTATACCTGAGTAGAACCTATCACTGTGGAGACCATGGTGTTGTATACCTGAGTAGAACCTATCACTGTGGAGACCATAGTGTTGTATACCTGAGTAGAACCTATCACTGTGGAGACCATGGTGTTGTATACCTGAGTAGAACCTATCACACCTGTATACCTGAGTAGAACCTATCACTGTGGAGACCATGGTGTTGTATACCTGAGTAGAACCTATCACTGTGGAGACCATGGTGTTGTATACCTGAGTAGAACCTATCACTGTGGAGACCACAGTGTTGTATACCTGAGTAGAACCTATCACTGTGGAGACCATGGTGTTGTATACCTGAGTAGAACCTATCACTGTGGAGACCATGGTGTTGTATACCTGAGTAGAACCTATCACTGTGGAGACCACAGTGTTGTATACCTGAGTAGAACCTATCACTGTGGAGACCATAGTGTTGTATACCTGAGTAGAACCTATCACTGTGGAGACCACAGTGTTGTATACCTGAGTAGAACCTATCACTGTGGAGACCACAGTGTTGTATACCTGAGTAGAACCTATCACTGTGGAGACCACAGTGTTGTATACCTGAGTAGAACCTATCACTGTGGAGACCATGGTGTTGTATACCTGAGTAGAACCTATCACTGTGGAGACCATGGTGTTGTATACCTGAGTAGAACCTATCACTGTGGAGACCACAGTGTTGTATACCTGAGTAGAACCTATCACTGTGGAGACCATGGTGTTGTATACCTGAGTAGAACCTATCACTGTGGAGACCATGGTGTTGTATACCTGAGTAGAACCTATCACTGTGGAGACCATAGTGTTGTATACCTGAGTAGAACCTATCACTGTGGAGACCATGGTGTTGTATACCTGAGTAGAACCTATCACTGTGGAGACCACAGTGTTGTATACCTGAGTAGAACCTATCACACTGTATACCTGAGTAGAACCTATCACTGTGGAGACCATGTTGTATACCTGAGTAGAACCTATCACTGTGGAGACCACAGTGTTGTATACCTGAGTAGAACCTATCACTGTGGAGACCATAGTGTTGTATACCTGAGTAGAACCTATCACTGTGGAGACCACAGTGTTGTATACCTGAGTAGAACCTATCACTGTGGAGACCATAATGTTGTATACCTGAGTAGAACCTATCACTGTGGAGACCACAGTGTTGTATACCTGAGTAGAACCTATCACTGTGGAGACCACAGTGTTGTATACCTGAGTAGAACCTATCACTGTGGAGACCACAGTGTTGTATACCTGAGTAGAACCTATCACTGTGGAGACCACAGTGTTGTATACCTGAGTAGAACCTATCACTGTGGAGACCATAATGTTGTATACCTGAGTAGAACCTATCACTGTGGAGACCATAATGTTGTATACCTGAGTAGAACCTATCACTGTGGAGACCATAATGTTGTATACCTGAGTAGAACCTATCACTGTGGAGACCATGGTGTTGTGTACCTGAGTAGAACCTATCACTGTGGAGACCATAATGTTGTATACCTGAGTAGAACCTATCACTGTGGAGACCATAATGTTGTATACCTGAGTAGAACCTATCACTGTGGAGACCATAATGTTGTATACCTGAGTAGAACCTATCACTGTGGAGACCATAGTGTTGTTCACCTGAGTAGACCCTTTCATAATGAAAACCATGGCATTGTTTACCTGATAGATGCTATCACTATGAAAGTCATGACATTGTTTACCTCATTAGCTATATGATAAATTTGTGATAAGTTTCTTCACGCTCAGATCTTTGATGAGATGAAGTGCGGATGGTATTAGAAGACCATGCCAATTCATTTATTCACTTTTCTCTGGGACCAAGATGGCACATAGGACAGAAGTCATAGTGATGATTTGCTTCTAGTTCTTGGTTGTTTCTTATTCCCATGGTTGAGCCTTCCCTAATAATTGTTCCACCTAGTGATTCTCTAGGTCTGCCTTGTTTTCTTTTATGAGATGGCTTCCACATGAGTGCCTGAAGGGAAGTCTTTCGTCATTCATTCTTGGTTCTTGAGTGATGCACATTTGGCACCGTCTTCTTATAAAGCTCAACATATATTCTTGTTTTGATTCATCTCATATCCGTTCATTTAAAATGTATTCTTTCCAGCTTATGTTTGACAGTGTATAAATTTGTTTTAAAATGCTAATAATAAATGTTTATTTCTGTGAAATTTTTTGAGCGTTGTAAAAAGATCCCTGTATCATTTTTTTTATATCTTGGATCATCAGTAGTTGGCTCTGTCGGATAAATCAAAAGTTTGCCAACTCAAACTTTCGTAGGCTTTATGGGTAAAAATTGCACAATTGATTCAAAAGTGCATATTGTTTGCTGCAGATGAGTTTTTTATTTATTGTGTAACTTCAGAATTTTTGCTAGAACTGGGTGATATTCCTGTGTTATATGTCTTCATTAGCTGATCAGTACAGAACATAAATCATAGTGTGAAGGGCATTGTGTGCTGTTAATTAAAAACAGTCTATTAAATCATCTAAATATGAGATAATTCAACTCTAAGTTTACCAGACCTGCATTCTCAGTGCTCTGAGGCATGGACAGCTTTGCTCATCAATATCTTCAGCTCAGTGTTATTCACCTGCGTTGTCTGAGAAGAATCCTAGGCATCAGATGAGCCATCGTGTATCCAGCGTCACTGCTCATAAAGCTCAAACAGCATCTATCTATCTATCTATTGTCCTTTCGAGCCAAAGACAGCACATAGGGCAGAACTACAATCTCAAAAACAGAAACCTTCCAATGCAAAATGTCACATATTGCAGAGATCACTACTTCTAAAATCTATGGCTCTGTTTCCATAACAATACTTTTTACAATGCCAGCTTGTCAAGCCATCGATCAACCTCCTTAGTCGCCTCTTACGACATGCCTGGAAGGTCACAGTGTCACTATTCTTTACTCCCTCATAATGAGGCCCGGTAACACACGGGGATACATGCCTGTTAAACTGACATCATTTGAGCTGGCTGGAGCATGTGATCTGTATGGATGAAAGCAGAATTCCAAAAGAAATTCTGTACAGTGAGGTGAATATTAAGGTTGCCTGCTTGTACAGCAGCATGGTGAATTTCAACATCAACAATGAAAATCTAACTCAAAACAACAGAAATGGGATCCAGTGGTCACTGGCCAAACAACTTGATGATTTAGACTTTGTTGATGACATAGCTCTCCTATCACACAGCCATCAACATGCAGGATAAAATGACCATACTTGATAAGAGATCACAACAGCTAGGACTGAAGATTAATAGAGATAAGACCAACATTATGAGAATACATGCAGTTGACAATAACTAAATAAAACTAGGATAAAACCCTCTACTAGACGTACAATCTTACATATAGAGCAAGAGGAGCTTTCATTCCACTGGGAAACATATGGAAATCCAAAGAAATTAGGTTAAATGCAAAAATAAAAATGTTCAACTCAAATGTTAAGTCGGTCCTATTTTATATGGCTGTGAAACATGGAGAACAACAAAATTGACAATTGTGAAGATATAGACTTTCATTAATGGATACTTATGCAGAATAAAGGGATGGAAATGCAGGACAAAATCACTAACATAGAATTATGAAAATGTACCAGTCAAATACCAGTGGATAAAGAGATACAGCAAAGACGATGGTGCTGGATAGGACACACACTACGGAAGCCAACTGAGAGTATTACACAACAGGCCCTTTTTTGGAATCCCCAGGGGAAAAGACAAAGAGGAATACCAAGGAATTCTTGGAGAAGAGAGATAGAAGCAGAGATGAAGATGATGGGGAAGACATGGGATGATCTTAAAGAATGGCAAAAAACAGAACGACTTGGAAAGTGTTTGTTGAAGACCTATGCTCCACTGGGAGCTAAAAAGGTAGAAGAGGAAAGAAGAAGAAGAATGAAAATCTAGAACCTGCTGACACAGACAGATAGATACATAAACAAACAAAAATGCTCAAACACATAGGCACAACACTTATCATTTATCTACATCTGTTCCATATATTTTTTTTTTTACGGTTGCTGCCAATCTAGAATAGATCTGCTCAGCCATAGCAAACAAACTGTGCATGCTCTTGAGTGACCTACTATAAAACATTGATTTATTTCCTGAAACTTGCTATTATTGTTGCTTATGCCATTAACCGTGAACAGAGGTAGACATCCATTGAAGACACAATGTTCTGTGCAATGTACGGAGCAAAATGATTTCTCCACTCTGCCATTACCATAAACTTGGTGATTTGCAGAACACATATGAAGTATCTATACTTTCATTCATACTTTTATAAAGACATCACCGCAATGTACAATAAAGACAAGTGGAAAAATATTAAAACAGGTAAATGAATTTAAATGTCTGGGAACAATGTAAACCTCAGATGGTAGGTGTGCAATAGAGGTGAGATGCAGTATGGCTCTAGCAAAAACAGCTTTCCAAAAATGAGGAAGGTACTGTGCAATCCATTTTTGACAATGGAAAAAAGGAATAGAGTTCTTAAATGTTATGTAGAGCCAGTCTAAACATATGGATGTTAATCTTGGGCAAGAGGACAACGGAGAAGAAAATCACTGGAGGCTGTAGAAATGTGGTTTAACAGAAGAATGTTGAGAATACCATGGACAGCTAAGAAGAGTATTGAAAATGTTCTGAAAGAGACCAAAACAAAAAGAGAGCTAATATCCAATATTAGGAAGAAACAATAATAAGTTTTTTGAACATGTTATGAGAAGAGAAAAGAAGGAATATATTGTGAGAGCTGGGAAAGTTGAAGGACGAAGAGATAGAGGCAAGAAAAGGTACATTACAGCTTAAGAAAATGGCTTGGCAGAAGGTCAACAACAGAAATGAAAATAACTGTCGAGATCGAAAGTTGTGGGGACATGATCATCTACGTCAGCAGGCTTGGTACTTGATGATGACGATACCTTCATTGCTGTCTCCCTAATTGTCTCTTCTTTTTCAGTCTATTCGCTGTAAAATATATCTTTTGAATATTACTGTATCTTTACAAATGTTATTATTTACTCAGTTCCAGTTATTTAACCTCATTGTGAAATTGCTCTGAATGGAAGGTTATTATTCGTTAAAAATTGTACATAAAAAAAAAAGGATGAAGCATTGAGAGTAATAATCTCTATTTTCAATGATTTTAATATTTTGTGTCTACAGGACCAATGGGACAATGTTAATGTCCACACACAGAAAGGGATTGATTTCTGCGAAAAATACATACACTTCATCAAGGAGAGAAGTGCAGTTGAATTGGATTATGCAAGCAAACTGAAGTAAGTGATGTTTTACAAAAATATTTCGGGATGCTGAGTGGGAGGGAAACAGAATGAAAGCAGTTTTGTTCGCTTATGTTTCTTTAATGTTTATACTTCAGGCTTCTTGAATGAGATTTTTTAACTTTTACTCATTTCAGTTTGTGTTGCACATCTTGATCTGTGGAAATTAGAGTTGTGTGTAGTATTATTTTTAGGATGCTTATCATAGGTGATGATAATTGAATAAAGATCACTTGTAATGTGGTTTTACATGGAAATGTTTTACGAAAAAAGAGCTAACCATTACAAATGCTAGAAAGAACCATTTTTTTTCTCTACATGTGGTTTGATTGAAAATACCAGGAACTTGAGCAGTAAATAAATTACAAAAATATAAGAACAAATAATATATGCTTACAACTTTACACTGTAAGAGAATAATGCTGGACTATTTCAATACTCACGAAAAGAAAAAAAACAAACAGTAACTCGGTCATGCTCCAACACAGGGAAACGTGGGTGGGTACAAAAGGTCGGTTCAAAGGTTTTTTCTATTCTTGATGAAACAAAACGTTACATCCAAAAACACCTAGGGGCACGTATTCTATATGTTATTTCTCTCTCTCCTCTCTCTCTTTTTCCCCCACCACCACACACACACACACACACACACCTTTGCCGGCCGACATGTCGCATGATAGTAATGAACTGCCGATGATCTTGACCTTGTAATGTGATATTAAAATATTTTATTTTTATTTCTTTAGTGCTGCATTTTTAAGTAATATTCCTGTCTTTATCATTTTTGCAGAATATCAGCATTCATTATTAATAATTGTTCCATTACCATGTATGACAAATCATATGTTCATTCATTTATTAGGTGCCTTATTCCGCAGCAAACGTTGGCTACCATGGAGTGCCATTCTACTGTCTCTTGTCTTGACAATACACATTGTCATAGGTTCACCTTCATTGTTAATTATACAGGCAAAGTTTTTTCTTTTCCTTTTTTTTACTTTAAGGACATAGCTTCTGAGTTAGCCCCTCTTAGAATGTGTACTGGATTTTTATTTCTCTGGGAAAGTAATGTGACTTAACGTAATACCAATACGTGTGTCAGTGATCGTAGGATAGGCACTCATATTATATTACTCACTTTTTTTTAAATTACATGTAAGTACGTGAGAGTAATTTTTTTGTTTCACCTAAATATCTTTATATTATCACATATTTTGCACACAAGCAGTACAAAAAAGCAAGCAGTTGATGCGTTTTTATGATTTAGTGTGCTTTATTAAATTGAGAAATAGGACATAGTGCAGTGTAGCGGAAGAAGCCTGAATAAACTTGAGATCCAGAGAGATTGAAATGCAGCATAGAAGGAATTCAGAGATAATTTAACAGGAAGATAAACATGATCAAATTCTAGCTGTTTCACATCAAAGGTAGAGTGATTGATATTTGTGGTGACATCAAAGGTAGAGTGGTTGATATTTGTGGTGACATCAAAGGTAGAGTGGTTGATATTTGTGGTGACATCAAAGGTAGAGTGGTTGATATTTGTGGTGACATCAAAGGTAGAGTGGTTGATATTTGTGTGAGGAAGTATAAGGAAATGATGGTGACACCAAGGGTAGAGTGGTTGATATTTGTGTGAGGAAGTATAAGGAAATGATGGTGACACCAAGGGTAGAGTGGTTGATATTTGTGTGAGGAAGTATAAGGAAATGATGGTGACACCAAGGGTAGAGTGGTTGATATTTGAGTGAGGAAGTATAAGGAAATGATGGTGACACCAAGGGTAGAGTGGTTGATATTTGAGTGAGGAAGTATAAGGAAATGATGGTGACATCAAAGGTAGAGTGATTGATATTTGAGTGAGGAAGTATAAGGAAATGATGGTGACATCAAGGGTAGAGTGGTTGATATTTGAGTGAGGAAGTATAAGGAAACGATGGTGACATCAAAGGTAGAGTGATTGATATTTGAGTGAGGAAGTATAAGGAAACGATGGTGACATCAAAGGTAGAGTGATTGATATTTGTGTGAGGAAGTATAAGGAAACGATGGTGACATCAAAGGTAGAGTGATTGATATTTGAGTGAGGAAGTATAAGGAAATGATGGTGACACCAAGGGTAGAGTGATTGATATTTGAGTGAGGAAGTATAAGGAAACGATGGTGACATCAAGGGTAAAGTGGTTGATATTTGAGTGAGGAAGTATAAGGAAATGATGGTGATATCAAGGGTAAAGTGGTTGATATTTGAGTGAGGAAGTATAAGGAAATGATGGTGACACCAAGGGTAGAGTGATTGATATTTGAGTGAGGAAGTATAAGGAAACGATGATGACATCAAGGTAAAGTGGTTGATATTTGAGTGAGGAAGTATAAGGAAATGATGGTGACATCAAGGGTAAAGTGGTTGATATTTGAGTGAGGAAGTATAAGGAAATGATGGTGACATCAAGGGTAAAGTGGTTGATATTTGAGTGAGGAAGTATAAGGAAATGATGGTGACATCAAGGGTAGAGTGAGGAAATATAAGGAAATAATGGATATTGCATCAGAGAACTCTAAGATGATGAATGATTTCAAGTAAATTTCCAGTTATTTAATTGTAAACCAAAAAAGCCAGTTGGATAATGGGACACCCTGCATTTTTTGGACAAGGCAGTATCATATCATAAGTCATTTTGAAGGGAAAGTACAAGGTGGGCAGGGCAGAGATAAAACAAAACTAACACGGGCTGATAACGCCATAAGGTGGACCGTTGAACCTGTGATATATGTGTACATTCAAGACAAGAGACAGAGTAAAATGACACTCCATGGGAGCCAACCTTTGATGTGGAGACGGTGCCCTATAAAAAATGGAGACTGACTTATGCGTAATGAAAGCAGAAATGTCATTGCACCAGATAATATAACCAGAGAGGAGATGTGGGCTATGGCAGAATTTTTAATAGAAATAATAACAAAACTGTTCATGATATCTGGAGTAGCAGATATATCACGGGTGATATAGTAAATTATGGTTAATCTAAATAAATATACTAACATCAAAACAAATAACACCAGGGCTAAAACTAAGAATAGCAAAATGTTACATCTTCTCAATATTCCTGTATGGTGCAGAAACATGGACATCAGACCAGAAAGCAGAACAGAAAATGAAGCCTTTGAAATGTGGATCTATAGAAGAATAGGTAGAATTGGATGGAAAGACAAGAAAACAAACGATAAAGCTATAAAACAACTGAAAATGAAAAGAGAACTACTAAACACAATTCTATCTATTGTCCTTTCAAGCCGAAGACGGCACATAGGGCAGAACCACAATCTCAAAAACAGAAACCTTGCGTGCCAAAATGGCACATATTGCAGAGATCACTGCTCTAAAATCTATGGCGCTGTTTCCATAATAATATTTTTTACAATGACAGCTTATCAAGCCATCGATCAAACTCCTTAGTCGCCTCTTACTAGTCGCTTCTTAGTTGCCTGGAAGGCCACAGTATCACTATTTTTTACCTCCCTCATAATGAGGCCCCAGTAACACACGGGAACTAAACACAATTAGAACAAGACAAATGAACTTTTACATATGAACAAGTCAGCCTATGACAATCTGCACCATCAAAGCAAGAGACAGAGTGGAATGGCGCTCCATGGTAACCAACCTTCGATGCGGAGACGGCACTCGACGATGTTGATGGTTTAATCTATTAATCTATCTATTGACCTTTCAAGCCGTAGCCGGCCCATAGAGCATAGACCCAGATACTCTTTTACTTTTTCTAAATTTTCTTTCTAGCAGTCTCAATCAGTGCAAAAAACATTTATCATATCTCGTCACCTGTCTCTGTTCTGTGCAAAATGTCAGTTTCATCGAGGGAGCAGATTCCTGCTGCCTTAGCTTCTCTGATCAATGTTTTTCTCAGTGTTTCTCTGGATCTGCCTCTTTTCCTCCTCCTCGTTGTTTCCTACATGAGGGTTTGCTTTGCTATTTGGTTATTATTTCTTCTCATCACATATCCAACATATATCCATCATCTTTTCTTGACTACTGATATTAGTGGTTGACTGGTGATTTCTCCAATTTCCTCGTTTGTTTTGAATTCGTTCCACGCTGTACCGAGTATTTTCCTTAGACATTTATTTTCAAATGTCTCTTGTTGTTTTCAGGCTCTTGAATGCATACATAAGGGTAATCTACTAAAACCTATATGCTTATCTACCAAACTGTGTGTCATGGAATATGAGGATTGCCATAGGTTGAAAATGGGAAACAATTCTAGACCAGAAATTAATGGATTTGTTGGATGTAAAGATACGAACATCATCACCACATACATGTAGACTTTTATATGATAAAAGCACAATAAAAATAACCCTGTGCAAGTAAATGGGTCAGTATATTAAAACTTCTCGTGTGTTACCGGGGCTTCATTATGAGGGAAGTAAAGAATAGTGACACTGTGACCTTCCAGGCATGTCGTAAGAGGCGACTAAGGAGGTTGATCGATGGCTTGACAAGCTGTCATTGTAAAAAGTGTTATGGAAACAGAGCCATAGATTTTAGAAGCAGTGATCTCTGCAATATGTGCCAGTTTGGCACGCAAGGTTTCTGTTTTTGAGATTGTGATTCTGCCCTATGTGCAGTCTTCGACTCGAAAGGACAATAGATAGATATTAAAACAATTGAGTGAAATCAAACACCAGTGAACAGTTTTAAGTTCAGATGAATGGACAAGATATTATACAAAATATTTTGACAGCCATGAGAGAATTTAGTGTATTGTCCACCCTTACATGTAAATGTGAGAGCTGGAAAATGGAAAAACAGGAAGTAGAAAATATATTAGTTATTCTCAAAAACAAATATCTTAGGAAAATACTTTGTGTGCGGAAATTAGAGAAACAGTTATGCAGTCAATATGATCAACAGTAGAAGGTTAGCATATGTTGGCCATGTGATAAATAATGATAACAAAAGAGCTGCAAAGCAAGCCCTAAAGTGGGGAAAGACAGATGAAAAGGAAACTGATCAAGGGAAGTACTAAGAAGAACAACGATAATTGAAGCAAAAAAAGCAGGCATTGGCTTCTTTACTAAGGTGAGGAGTTCGTCCAGAACACAGACTTTTGGTGAGGCACACTGCAAAGTTTGATGGTACTGAAAGAATAATAGAAAGAAATTGTCATACATGGAACATTTTTTTATTTCTACTGCAGGCTTCGACCAGACAGGAGCTAATTCAGAAAGTTAGTCTTTACGATGATATCATTCGTGTTCATGTTTTTTAATATTTTAAACGCTTCTCTCTCTCTCTCTCTCTCTCTCTCGCCAGACCACTGAGCAAATACAGGCTTAGATTGTGTATTTATTTATCTCACTCGTGGGGCTGTCAAAGGCCATCATGCAGGAAATGGTGAATAGTAAAAAAAAAATATGGGAGATTGATGGATGGCATAATAAAAGCATGGACAGCCACCGCTGCTTTCACCATCTCAAAGTGCTTAATCTCTCAAACTGGGAGGAATGGATTAGGTTTGTTGTGCCTGTCATTGTCCAAATGAACCTGAGCCTGTTATTGCCTCAGTGATCCCAAGGATTATGTGATGAGAAGGAGTTGAATGAAATGTGTACAAAAACTAATCTCCCCTTTATTGCAAGATCACAAGCTTTTGTTTTTACTTGTCAGCCAAGAATCCTAACATCTAACACACTAACTGGAAAAGAGTAATTAAAATTCACACTTTTAAATTCATATAATGGTAAATATAAAAAAAAAAAAGTAAAGTGTCACACCATGTGACCATAGTTTTTTAAAAAAATTTTTTTTTTACTGACCTTGGGCGCATGATTTTTGGGTAATGTGGTCAGTATTACTCCTGTGCCACTTTACTTTCCCAGAAAAAAAATCTGAGATCCATTTAAGGCTTAGTGAACCTGGAAGCTGTCTATCAGGATCAAACCTGACCTCTTGTCCTGTGTAGCCCAGTTCACGAACTCCCCTCATGTCTTAATTTAAGCCTGCTTATCTACTTTAGTCTCATTTATGAAACACATAAACAAACATGGGTGAAAAGCTAAAACTTGATACTACAGTCCCTCTATATTAAAAAAACCCATGGCTAACATTACTTATTTGTTGTTATCACACGCACGTATAACTTACATTAACTCATCTTGATATGTAAGTCACGCTAGTTGTTAACTGTTGGGTCAGAAATGTTAATTGGCCTCATTAATATACTTTGCTGCAGCTAGGTTTAGTACATTCACTATATCAAAGTTTTGGAACAGTTAGTAGAGTAAAACCCATACAGCCTGAATATTGTATGAAAATATGCTACAAAGCAGATGGACAGACAAAATAACAAAATTCACTAAATAAATTTAACATGTCAGTGGTGCCCAGAAAGCTGCTCATATCTGTTCTTTGCAATTCTTCATGGTACAAGTGCTGGAATAGAAGATTCAGGACAAATTCAATGTACCATTTACAGTATTGTCATTACATTTTACAATAAACATTTTCTTTCTATTCTAAGTGTCACTTTCCATTAAAATAGTGTTTTCTTGATCTCAGTAACAAATATGAACTTTTGTAACCCCCAATTTATTTTGTTGATAAATATCAGAGTTTGTCTGACCTTAGATTGGAAAGAACTCTGTGTCACCACTATAATGAGACAGATCTTTTTAGAACTCAGTCTTTGTTATGTGGTTGCTTATTTTTATTTTTTTAAATATAAGTCAGAATTGGTGTTTCTGTTCCCTCCAAGCCTTGTTAGGCGATTGAGGAATATGATATTAATGACCATATTTTTCATGACATCAGCACATTTTTGGGTGGCATGGTCAGTGGTATCATTGTCAGTCCATCTTCCTTCTTCTTTCATTCCTCATTTGCCTTTCAGTGTTGAAGGGAAAAATAATTTGCTGTCTTTTGCTCTTCTGTTTACCTCAGCTGCTGTTATTGCTTAGTGTTTCTAATATTCTGTCAATCCATCTTTTTCATGGTCAGCCCTTGGTGGGTCTGCTGTTCTCACAATGTTTTTTGAAGGCTTGTTGTGTTGTGTTTTGATCTTTCTGTCTTATCACATGGGCCAAACCATTTGATCTGTTTTTTTTTTTTTTAAAATATATATATTTTATGGTGGTGTTTATTCCTAGCCTTTCTCTCAGTTCTTCATTTCTGATCCTACCTCTCACACTGTTTTCTGTCATTCATCTAACACATTTCATCTCGGTAGAGGTTACTTTTCTTATTGCTCTTGCATCTAGGGTCCGGGACTGGCATTGGTAGCACAACTTTGGGATGAAGATTGTATTGTAAAATTCCAGTTTTGCCTCTAGAGTTATTTCCTTGTTGAACAATAGTGGTGATAGCTCTCCAATAATTTGACAAGCTTTGTTGTATCTTGACTCTATCTTTGCTGTTTGTGAATTGTCACTAGACTTCCTAGGTATTTAAATTCCTCTGCTTGTTTTAGTTGTCTGCTATCTATAGTTATGTTGATGTTCTGTTTCTTTTTTGTGATAATATTCATTACTTTTGTTTTGTTAATGGTGATTTTCATGTTGTGTTTTGTGCCTGTGCTGTTTTTGTAGATTTTCTATTTTTCCATGTATTAGTGCCTGATTGTCTGTAAATAGAAGCTTGTTGATCCAATGGGTAGGCTAACTTGCATATATGGTCCAGGTAATGAACATTAGATAAGATAGTATGCACCCCTGTCTTACTCCTAATTCTGAAGTGGTCTGTGGAGCCTGCTGCTGTTCTGACTGTGCAGCTGCTGTTGATGTTGACTTTTAATTAGGTTGGTTAGATGTTGGCTTACTTGTTGTTAGTATCTCCCACAGTTGTTCACTGTTGACTTGGTCAAATGCTTTTTCCAGGTCAATAAAAGCTATGTACACATTTTGATTGTGTTCTGTCATCTTTTCTGCTAGCTGTTTTAAAGTTAATTGAGCGTCAGTACATCTTCTGTTTTTTTTTTTTTTTTTTTTTGAATCCCATCTGAGAATAGCTTAACTGTAGTTTTATTATTGGTCTCAGCCTTTTTTCCCCATAATTTTGGCGTATAGCTCTCCAACATGGCAATATACGTCAATAATGATTGGAGTCTCTCTTGCTACCTTCTTTTTCCATATTGGTACAATGATTTTCTGTTGCCAGTCTACTAGTGCTTTTTGTTGGTGCCATGCTGCATTAAATATTATGTGCAGCCATGTCACTTGTTTCTCCTGCTGCTGCTATAATTTTTACTGCTATGTTATCTATCCCTGGTGCTTAATTTCATGGTGCATATTTCATTACTTCTTTGATTTCCTCTTTCATGATGTTGGGGATATTACAATACCTAGAGGGGCACGGAAACACTACAAACCATACTGGAGTAGTGAACTAGAGGAACTGCACAATGACATGGAAACATCTCGAAAGCAAGCAGAAAATAACCCTTGCCAAGAACACCACAACAACTACCAGCATGCTAAAGCCAAATTTCAACAGGCTAAACTACAAGCCAGACGGAGAAGCTGGAAAGAGAAAACAGAGTCCTTGAATCTTGAACGAGACACAAGAAAAGTGTGGAAGCTTGTAAAACAGCTGAATGATGAGGGTACAGAAAGGAACACCAAAATTACACTGAAGAAGGATGGAAACATTCTAACAGGTAAACATGCAGCAAATTACTTTGCAGACTCCTTTGCAAATGACAATAATATTGAAATTAGCCTAGAAAAACGACAAGAGACCCGTCTAAAACAACAAAATGCAAGACAAGAAGAGACCACACATGAAGTCATGGAAACACCCATTACACAAAGAGAGCTAGAGCTGGCAATATCCAAATTAAAAATGAAAAAGTCACCAGGCAATGATGGAGTGTCCAATGAAATGATTAAGAACTTGGGAACTGCAGCTAAAGCAAAACTACTGCAGATCTACAACATTTGCTGGATCACAGGTAGAGTGCCACAGGCATGGAGAGAAGCAATTATGATACCATTACTAAAGCCAGGAAAAGATTGTTCAATGACATCCAGCTATAGACCAATCAGCCTTACAAGCTGTTTGTGTAAAACAATGGAACGTATAATCAATCTCAGACTGCAGTGGTACCTGGAAAGTGAAAATCTCCTTGTCCCACAACAAGCAGGCTTTAGACAGTGTTACTCTACCGAAGATCAAGCAACCTATCTTTCCCAGGAAATCGAAGATGCGTTTCAAGAAAAGAAACTGGTACTAGCAGCATGGATAGACCTAAAGAAAGCATTTGATAAGGTATGGAAGGAAGGGCTTCTGAAGAAACTGAGAAATTATGGAGTAAATGGCAGGATGTACAAATGGGTCAAAGCATACCTGCATAACAGGAGAGCCAGAGTGCAACTGGATGGTCTTAAGAGTAAGAAGGTCTTATTGCGCCAGGGCGTTCCACAAGGAGGGGTACTATCTCCAACACTTTTTCTGATCTACATCAATGACCTAGTTACTGAACTACCACATGGCATCAAAGTGGCAATGTATGCAGATGACTTGGTAATGTGGTGCACAGAGGAGTATGCAACAGTGGCCTCCAAATTGCTACAAAGAGCTATGAATGCACTGAATTCATGGACAAATAGATGGTGTATCAGCATCAATACAGACAAATGCAGTACTACACTTTTCACACTCTCCCCAAAACAAAAAGCAGGAGCCATCTACATAAACAATGAGCCTGTGAAAGAAGACATACAAGCTACATATCTCGGAGTTACATTTGATAACAAACTATCTTGGAAACAGCAGATAAATAAGGCAACCCAAAAAGCAAGGAGAAAATTGGCTATTCTAAGAAAGTTGTGTGGAACCACATGGGGTGCGAGTGGGAAAATACTCAGTAAAGTTTACCAACAGAGTATACGCCCACATTTAGAATATGGATCATCCGCATGGTGCTCAGCATCAAACACCACATTGCAAGAACTGGATAAAGTACAAAACCAGGCACTTAGGGTCATCACAGGAGCAATGAAATCAACACCAATATTGGAGATGGAGAAATTGTGGAGGATACCAGCACTGAGAGAACGGAGAGACACAAAGGTGCTGATACAGGCAGAAAAATTTGTATGCATGCCGAGACATCCAATGAAGGACAGATTCCAAAATCTTGCATTGGGACGACTTAAGAGAAGCAGCTTTATCCACCAAGCCAAGCGTATTAGTAGACAAACACCAGACATGCCAAGAGTTGTTAAACCCCTTCTGCCCATACCAGAACAGACTCCCTGGACAGATGAATCAGGATTATCAGTTCAAATACGGACAGAAGTGAAAGGAATAGTTGACAAAGAGGAACAAAATAGTCTACAGCGAAAAACAATAGCTCTCAGTTTCCTGGATGAAGAATACCCACAAGACCTATGGATTCGTGTGTACACAGATGGATCAGCACAGAATGCAGTAAAGAATGGGGGAGCAGGTGCATATATAGAGTACCCAAATAACACTAGGGATATGGATAAAATAGCAACAGGGAAATATTGTCACAATTATGATGCAGAAATACAAGCAATAAAGTTGGCAATAGAAAAACTGCTGAACAGTAATCTTAGCCCACAGCCCGTAGTGTTTTTGACAGATGCAAGATCAGTACTCCAGGCACTACAATCCAGAAAATTACCACATCTGCAGACCTTATTGACTGAACTCTGCAAGCACCACAGGGTTGCCCTGCAGTGGATCCCGTCTCACTGTGGAATACCAGGAAATGAGAAAGCAGATCAGTTGGCAAAGGAAGGTTCAACAGGCACACAACTAGATACACCAGTTACATACCATCATAAGAAACAGATAATCAAATCAATCAGAGGACCACAAGCCCCAAATCAGGATGCCTTTCATAATATGAATAGATATGAACAAGTTATCATTATACGCCTAAGAACAGGACACAATCGACTCCATAGTCACATGTATACAAAATTCAAGATCGACACATCAACTACTTTTGCATGTGGACAGGCACCCCAGACTGCTGAACACATACTTCAAGACTGCACTGAATATAGTAGACTGAGGGAAATCCATTGGCCCATAGATACAACACTACAGACAAAACTATATGGGCCACTGCAAGAATTACAAAAGACAGTAAAATTTATACAGGAAACGACATTGCAGATATAGACAATACTTCTGGCGAACGAAAGATAGATAGATAGACACCATGTGACCATAGTTTTTTTTAAATTTTTTTTTACTGACCTTGGGCGCATGATTTTTGGGTAATGTGGTCAGTATTACTCCTGTGCCACTTTACTTTCCCAGAAAAAAAATCTGAGATCCATTTAAGGCTTAGTGAACCTGGAAGCTGTCTATCAGGATCAAACCTGACCTTTTGTCCTGTGTAGCCCAGTTCACGAACTCCCCTCATGTCTTAATTTAAGCCTGCTTATCTACTTTAGTCTCATTTATGAAACACATAAACAAACATGGGTGAAAAGCTAAAACTTGATACTACAGTCCCTCTATATTAAAAAAAACCCATGGCTAACATTACTTATTTGTTGTTATCACACACACGTATAACTTACATTAACTCATCTTGATATGTAAGTCACGCTAGTTGTTAACTATTGGGTCAGAAATGTTAATTGGCCTCATTAATATACTTTGCTGCAACTAGGTTTAGTACATTCACTATATCAAAGTTTTGGAACAGTTAGTAGAGTAAAACCCATACAGCCTGCATCACCAGAATATTGTATGAAAATATGCTACAAAGCAGATGGACAGACAAAATAACGAAATTCACTAAATAAATTTAACATGTTAGTGATGCCCAGAAAGCTGCTCTTTGCAATTCTTCATGGCACAAGTGCTGGGATAGAAGATTCAGGACAAATTCAATGTACCATTTACAGTATTGTCATTACATTTTACAATAAACATTTTCTTTCTATTCTGTGTCACTTTCCATTAAAATAGTGTTTTCTTGATCTCAGTAACAAATATGAACTTTTGTAACCCCCAATTTATTTTGTTGATAAATATCAGAGTTTGTCTGACCTTAGATTGGAAAGAACTCTGTGTCACCACTATAATGAGACAGATCTTTTTAGAACTCAGTCTTTGTTATGTGGTTGCTTATTTTTATTTTTTTAAATATAAGTCAGAATTGGTGTTTCTGTTCCCTCCAAGCCTTGTTAGGCGATTGAGGAATATGATATTAATGACCATATTTTTCATGACATCAGCACATTTTTGGGTGGCATGGTCAGTGTATCATTGTCAGTCCATCTTCCTTCTTCTTTCATTCCTCATTTGCCTTTCAGTGTCGAAGGGAAAAATAATTTGCTGTCTTTTGCTCTTCTGTTTACCTCAGCTGCTGTTATTGCTTAGTGTTTCTAATATTCTGTCAATCCATCTTTTTCATGGTCAGCCCTTGGTGGGTCTGCTGTTCTCACAATGTTTTTTGAAGGCTGTTGTGTTGTGTTTTGATCTTTCTGTCTTATCACATGGGCCAAACCATTTGATCTGTTTTTTTTTTTTTAATATATATATTTTATGGTGGTGTTTATTCCTAGCCTTTCTCTCAGTTCTTCATTTCTGATCCTACCTCTCACACTGTTTTCTGTCATTCATCTAACACATTTCATCTCGGTAGAGGTTACTTTTCTTATTGCTCTTGCATCTAGGGTCCGGGACTGGCATTGGTAGCACAACTTTGGGATGAAGATTGTATTGTAAAATTCCAGTTTTGCCTCTAGAGTTATTTCCTTGTTGAACAATAGTGGTGATAGCTCTCCAATAATTTCACAAGCTTTGTTGTATCTTGACTCTATCTCTGCTGTTTGTGAATTGTCACTAGACTTCCTAGGTATTTAAATTCCTCTGCTTGTTTTAGTTGTCTGCTATCTATAGTTATGTTGATGTTCTGTTTCTTTTTTGTGATAATATTCATTACTTTTGTTTTGTTAATGGTGATTTTCATGTTGTGTTGTGTTTTGTGCCTGTGCTGTTTTTGTAGATTTTCTATTTTTCCATGTATTAGTGCCTGATTGTCTGTAAATAGAAGCTTGTTGATCCAATGGGTAGGCTAACTTGCATATATGGTCCAGGTAATGAACATTAGATAAGATAGTATGCACCCCTGTCTTACTCCTAATTCTGAAGTGGTCTGTGGAGCCTGCTGCTGTTCTGACTGTGCAGCTGCTGTTGATGTTGACTTTTAATTAGGTTGGTTAGATGTTGGCTTACTTGTTGTTAGTATCTCCCACAGTTGTTCACTGTTGACTTGGTCAAATGCTTTTTCCAGGTCAATAAAAGCTATGTACACATTTTGATTGTGTTCTGTCATCTTTTCTGCTAGCTGTTTTAAAGTTAATTGAGCGTCAGTACATCTTCTGTTTTTTTTTTTTTTTTTTTTTGAATCCCATCTGAGAATAGCTTAACTGTAGTTTTATTATTGGTCTCAGCCTTTTTTCCCCATAATTTTGGCGTATAGCTCTCCAACATGGCAATATACGTCAATAATGATTGGAGTCTCTCTTGCTACCTTCTTTTTCCATATTGGTACAATGATTTTCTGTTGCCAGTCTACTAGTGCTTTTTGTTGGTGCCATGCTGCATTAAATATTATGTGCAGCCATGTCACTTGTTTCTCCTGCTGCTGCTATAGTTTTTACTGCTATGTTATCTATCCCTGGTGCTTAATTTCATGGTGCATATTTCATTACTTCTTTGATTTCCTCTTTCATGATGTTGGGTTCAATGTTTGTGCATTCTTGCATGGTTTTTGTTGTGTTAATGATAGTTGGTGCTATCGTTCGGTAGGTCTTCAAAATATTCTTTCCCTCTCTATTGCCAATGTTGGTTATTTGATATTGGTTGTCTGTCTTTGTCATTTATGAGTTAGTTGGATTGTGGTTTTCTTTTCTGTCCTGCTAGTTTGTTGAAGTCTCTTGTTGTTGGCTTAAAGTCCTTGCTCATATTTTGTCTGAATTCTATCCAGGTGTTTTGCTTGGCTTCTTTGATCAGAATGTTAACTAACTTTTTTGCCATACTAAGACATATTTGTCTTTGTTCATCTTCTAGATTTACTTACTAGCAAATTCTATTCCCATTTTTAGAGGCCAACCCCAGAACCTTATTAGTTACAGAGAACAAAAAAAATACTGCCACTTCTGTGAATCAAACCTGAAGACTTCTGTGCTGGAAGCAAGCACCCGAATCACTCAGCCAGATTTGGTATCTATCTATTGACCTTTCGAGCCATAGCCGGCCCATAGGGCATAGACCAAGATACACCTTCTCCTATCTGAATTTTTGTTCTAGCAGTTTTCTTTTAAAAATATTTTATCAAATCTCGCCATCTGTCTCTGTTCTGTGCAAGCAGCTCTATCTCATTGAGGGAGCCGAATCCTGCTGCTCTTGCCTCTTTCATCAATGTTCTTCTCAGTGTCTCCCTGGGTCTTCCTCTTTTTCTCTTACATGTTGTTTCCCATATGAGGGCTTGCTTTGCTATTCGGTTATTATCTCTTCTCATCACATGTCCAACATATGACCATCGTCTTTTCTTTATTACTGAAGATATTAATGGTTAATTGACGATTTCTCTAATTTCCTCGTTTGTTTTGAATTCGTTCCACGCTATACCAAGTATTTTCCTTAGACATTTATTTTCGAATGCGTAGATTTGGTATACTGTTGTGATAATATAAAAGAAGATGGTTGACTTTCCTTTGTTCAGGAAGTTTAAAGATACTCAGGGTGTACATACATTTTCTGTCATTGTAACTTACATTATTGGTTTACTTTTTATGTGCCACATTTTAATTTTATTGATAGATCTGTACTACTCATACAAAGTGTAGATGTACAGCCTTCTCTTTGTGCTTTATTATTTTTTCCACAAGAGCAATAGTGAGTTTACTTCTCTTTTCTCTTGGGGTGTGGTGATCATTTTCAATTAACAAAGATGCATATATTTTCTCACTTTCTCTTTGAGCGTTAGCATGTTTATTTCTAAATGATGTATGTTTCCTCTGCTACATCTATCACTAAGTGTGTGAGAACAATAAATGGTTATATGCCTGTCCTTGAATATACCATTTTCACATATAAATTATGATTTAGTTTATTGATCAGTGTAATTATTATCTCTGTTTTGTTGTTGTGTAGCTTTCCTAATGAAGACTTGTAGAGTTGTGGATATCTTGTAGTTGTATTGCCAATTTGACTATTTGTTGTGTTCTTATTGAATGCCCACCAGGAGACCAAGATATTTGATATGTTGTTGTGTAGCTTTCCTAATGAAGACTTGTAGAGTTGTGGATATCTTGTAGTTGTATTGCCAATTTGACTATTTGTTGTGTTCTAATTGAATGCCCACCAGGAGACCAAGATATTTGATATGTTGTTGTCGTTGCTGGCTTGTGATAACATTTATCTTATCACTTGTCGGTTATCTTTGTGTACAAGGGCTTGTAATTGTGCATAATATGTAACACGCGATGGGGTTCACCAGTGTGATAACTACAAGATACTAGTGTTACGTTACTGAGCTACAAATTGCCGTTTGTCCTTACATGAAATGTCTATAAGTATGAAATGATTTAAACTATATGTGCTTTATGAGTTGTTTCTAAATTAGTCTTCTTGTCTCTACAAGGCTGATTGTTGTTACATATTAGTTGCTGTCTTTCCTGGAGTTCATCTGTTTTATTTGTAATTGCTGTCTTTTCTAGAGTTCATATGTTTTATTTGTAATTGCTGTCTTTTCTAGAGTTCATCTGTTGTTTTATTTGCAGTTGCTGTCTTTTCTAGAGTTCGTGTGTTGTTTTATTTGTAGTTGCTGTCTTTTCTAGAGTTCGTATGTTGTTTTATTTGCAGTTGCTGTCTTTTCTAGAGTTCATCATCTGTTGCTTTTTTTGCAGTTGCTGTCTTTTCTAGAGTTCATCTGTTATTTTATTTGTAATTGCTGTCTTTTCTAGAGTTCATCTGTTATTTTATTTGTAATTGCTGTCTTTTCTAGAGTTCATCTGTTTTATTTGCATTTGCTCTTTCTGGAGTTTCTTGTTTTAATGTTACTTGTCTGTTTCTTTTGCAAAGTTCATTTTCTCCCTGGTTAGAAATCCATTTACTCCCACTAGCTTCCATTGATTTTCTGCTATAGTGTATTGTTGTTCTGCTAAGCTATTTTGCTTTCCAGATACAGTTTATTGTTCTGCAAAATTGTGTTGTTTTCTTGCTGTCTAAAAGCTATTCTGGATCTCTCTTGTCTTTTGTTCTCATCAACTTACTATCCATAGGTCCATTGTTGAGTTATAATTAACATCTGGACTGAGGGTGGTCATCGACTAATAACTATCATGCTTGCGTCAGGGTAGTTGAATCAGAGCTGGTCAAGATTGTTCTCCACCTCCTTCATGGTAATCTTGATAACAATGCTAAACAGTCTGCCCAAACGAGTAGGGGTTGAAGAAAAGAATCACGGTACCCAAAATTGCCACACTGAAGTCGGATATGCTGGGCTGCAAAACGTCAAACATTGCAGGTTGCTGTAAACCTCAATACATCTATGCTCATTTAAGGACAGGCGAGAAAAAGGCGTAGTTGTTGATTTCTATCGACAAATCGGTGTATAAAAGAATACAATTGCCACTTCTATCACCTAACTATACATTTTGTATATGAGGAATGAGGCGTTGGACTGATACAGAAAAGGAAGAAATGCTTACTTTATTTGTAAGTGTTCATATATTCAACTGCTCAACACCTTATTTGTTGCCTTTATTGCGTACATTTAACATTGTGAGTGATTTAACTACAGTGTGCTGATCTGGTATGATTAATATATTCTTTGAACCTCTAACTCGGCTCGGTGGTGATGGTGTTCCGTGGTCTATTGGTGTACTCACTTGGAGGTGGGTGTTGTGCATCTTCTTGATTGTTTGTTGTTAGGGTCATCATCACTGCACACCGGACTAACCCATAGGTGCTTCGATATCCCTCTCGAGAAAATCCCAGGAGAATCCTGGCCCACGTATACGAGCTCCGTAGCACGGCCCGGGATCCACGGTTTCTATTTCTGCTCACAACTTTGCCCCGGGCAACGGCCATATTTATGGCCCACGCTTTTTTTTTATTTCAACTGCCAAGAGTTCTTAACGTGCACACGGGTTCCCCTCTTACTGCCGTTATCCGTGAAGGCTAGGCGGTGAATGTCACCACCCAAGAGATCAGGGAAGTGTGTGTTAACGTCATCAAGAAACCTTGCATTCATTTTTGTTTCTTATTTTAAAAATAAAACCCCCGCTTCAGGTGGGCCTTGAAGTCCTTCCTGTTCTGAGCCAGACGTTGTACATCTAGACTAGCCAGACGTTGTACATCTAGACTAGCCAGCCGCGCCCCCGCCAATGGTCTTGATTGATTATTGTGTCATAGTTATCAGGCTGATCAAAGATCATGTGCTGTTTAATGGAAAGGCGCCAAGAAAACGTAGATAGGGAAGACATTGTACGAACGATACTGGGGGAGGACCCAATGTGTTTTACAAGGGACCCCCTGGTGGTGGCCTATTATTCCTTACATACACAGTAGAGGGGGTATTTCAGTCTAGTGACTTGTACGGGCTTTGAGCTATAATCCCTTCCTGTCAGTGTCTCTCTTCGGCAGAACCAGCTGAAGAATGAATTCTTGACGCAAGAAAGGAAATAAGTGGATATAGAAACTAGTGTTATACTGACTGAATCACAATATCTACTTCCCCACTTGATTCAAATAAACCAAGAAATTCCCCACTACACTGCCTACGATAATTGTAATTTTGCTGTTTTAGAAGGCGCAGCCCATGTTTTGATTTTCTATGTTTCCAGTGTCTGGCTGTTACGATTGTGGACTTTTCATGTTAGTTACTTCTTGATTTCACCAACCAATCACTATATATATATATATTGTCCTTTCGAGCCGAAGACGGCTCATAGGGCAGAACCACAATCTCAAAAACATTAAAACAAATGGCATATATTGCAGAGATCACTGCTTCTAAAATTTTTGGCTCTGTTTCCATAACAATACTTTTTTTTTTACAATGACAGCTTGTCAAGCCATCAATCATCCTCCTTAGTCGCCTCTTACGACATGCCTGGAAGGTCACAGTGTTACTATTCTTTACTTCCCTCATAATTGTTAGACTTCCAACAGGCTGCAACATATTCAAACCCTTTCAGCACCCTAAGGATGGTACCCACTGTGTGACTGTGGCACATGACTGCTGACTTGCTGCTACAATCGTGGCCAACATATGCTGAAGGCTCGTGTGGCCATCACCGGTATCATACCAAGACAAATTATATGGAGATCATCAGTCTTGAGCTACCGAATGTTTTCTTTGATCTTATTAATATCTATAGAGGTTTACTCACAAGGAGAAACCCACAGCGACAGATTCACTGTTATCAGTTTTTCTTTCACCTGGGAGGCGTGGGCAGTGGTGAAAACATTTAAATGAAAGACAACCTAGAGTCTTAAATAATACAGCCCTGATATAACAAATCTCAGTTGTGTCATTTTCTTTACTAAAGATTTCCTGTAATACAATTTTTTCTTCATGTTCATTATTGTTATAATTTTCATAATAATCTTCTTCTACCTTCCATGTGGAGCATAGGTCTTCAACAAACACTTTCCAAACCGTTCTGTCTCTTGCCATTCTTTTAAGATCATTCCATGTCTTCCCCATCATCTTCATCTCTGCTTCCATCTGTCTTCTCCAAGAATATTTTGGTCTTTCTCATTGTTTTTTTCCTTGGGGGTTCTAAAGAAGGGCCCGTTGTGTAATACTCTCAGTTGGCTTCCGCGGTGTGTGTCCTATCCAGCACCATCGTTTTCACTGTATCTCATTATCCACTGGTATTTTCATAATCTTACAACCATACATATTTTTTTGGTTTGGTTGGTTGCGTTCGCCCGATGACTAAAGTATTCTAGAGTATCGCGGTAGACTAGGTTATTCCTCTTCATCATCCGCCCTTACAAGGACGTAGTGGATGTGTCTGCGTTGTGTTGTGGTTTGCAGTGTAACTGTTATATTTGCGCCTTTCGGCCCAACACATCCGACTTCAGCACGATTATTTTTGTTTAGCGAGTAATATCAATTTAATTTATTACATTTTGGTAATTTTCCGCCTGCGGGGCGGGTGTATTATTATTATTAAATGAGGTTTTTTTTTAATAACGAGAAATATAGAAGTGAGATTTTGAAATCAGGGCTATATTGTTTAAGACTTTAAATTGTCTTTCCCTGAAATGTTCTCCTTACTTCCGGTTAAGCCTTAAAAGAAACCACAACGCTATACAACGTGACCCAATGTCTCCGTGTAGAGACGCATCGTTTTTAACCATCCTTCATAGATGACTCACTGGATAGCTTCATGTTGTGGGCAAAGAATATCTACTGTTTTTAGTCAAGCTCGAATATTGATGAAGTTGTTCGTGTGTATTTGACTTCAGCTTATCTCCTGCTTCATTCTGACATGGTTAAGTGCCGAAGCTGCATAAAACGTGTACTATACCCCCCCCCCCCATACATCCATGCTCCGTCAACTTTGAGTTTGTTTGCTTGTCACGGCTACTGGTTTCATTACAAAAGAGATTCCTGCTTGCTTCCGTTCGCCCGATAACTAGACACGTTAGTCTGTTACTAGAGGCACCGCGGAGAGATGGGGCAGGGTTTGGTTCACCGATCCTTGCGCTAGCCATCAGTTGTGGATCGCTGACAACTTGCTGCTGTGAGGCACGCCTTCGCTTACACAAAGGAGATTATTTAGTTTAGAGTTAGAATCCTATACGTTTTGTAGCATTCATGGGGAGCCGCGATAGCTCAGTGGTTAGTGAACTGGACTACAAAGGACAAGGGTAAGTTTCGATCCCAACCGACGGCTTCCGGGTTCACCCAGCCTTAAAATGGGTACCTGATTTTTTCTGGGAAAGTAAAGCAGCACGGGCGTAATACTGAACACATTACCCCAAAAATCATGTGCTGAAGGTCTGTAAAATATAGGGTCACTAACACCATATTTCCCTATACTCCACTTGTCGTAAACCCGTGAACTTTACTTTTTTTATAGGCGAAGATGCCCTAGATTGACAAAATTCCTCTCTTGAAATGTATATTTTATGTGAGTAATTTTTTGTTGTGACACCATACAAATAGTTTGATGGGAAAAAATGTTTCAGATGACGTAATACATTCTCTACGTATTAACAGTGCTTCTATCTTATTTCTACTGAGAATGAAGTTGTGTGTTACTGTTGTGGATATCCCTAAATACCTTCTACAGCAGTCATAGAAAAAACCTTTCTTTTCTCAATAATTCCTCTTCTATCGTTTGTTTCTTCCTTTTCGTACACGTTAGCAGATTGCATTGCTTTGTAGTTTCAGAATGTTCGTCGAAAATTCCCGATCGGAAGTGAAAATAAAGACTTGAGCCTCAACACCAGACAAAAGTAATAGATCGTTTATATTTTTTTTTTTTTTTTTTATAGAAAAGGCAAGGCTTATTCCATCCACGCCGTACATCGTATCATCATGTGCCATATCTGTTGGCGTAGGCTACCACGTCCTTCCATAATCTTCTATCCACAGTATCAGTTCTGTTGTTGACTGTTTTCCATTTCATGACGCCAAGTTATCTAGTATCTTCTCTCTTTGTCATCCGCGATCTCTCTTTCCCTATATCTTCCAGTTGTAACCAAGTATTCGAACTTTCATCTTTTCATGATGTGCCCGAGAAATGCTTATTGTTTCTTTCTGATGTTTTTAAGGAGTTCCATTTTTGTGGTGGCATCTTTGAGAATGTCCCCGTTGGTCTTTTTAGCTGTCCAATGAACTTTCTGCATTCTTCTGAGAAATCCCATCTCTGTTACCTCTAATCGTTTTTCATGTTTGCCTACTCTTACAACCTATGGATGATGTTAGTAATAAAACGGTGTTAGTACCCACATTTTTAGTTTGACGGCATTTTAGATAGGGGTTGGTATTGAGCCGTCAGGTGAGGCTACTGTTTTCAGAGGCTTGATTTAAGGTGCGCCACTGTTGATCCCGAGGAGGGGGGGAGGGGGGGCGCCACTTCTAAGAATTTAATCCAGATCCTTCTGGTTGTTAGCCTTTATTTTATGTATACTTTTTTGTTTTTTTTTTGAAGTTACTAAAATTTTTAAAATAGCCTATAACGTCACGGCTTAAGGAATATGGATGACTTGTTTGTAGAGATTCACGGTCAGTCCAGCTGACTCGAGAATTCGGACGGTAATAACATAAATGAAGAACACTCATGTCTAAACAACAAACTATCTTTATGACATTTCCCCATTACGGGTTCTGCCGTGTACGACTTATATGCCTGGGAGAAAAAAGGCAGCTTGACCAGTGCAGTCGCCGCGAGATGTTTGGAGGAGGGGTAGGTCTGCATTCTTAATCTATCCTCGGTTAACTCTTTCCGTACGGAAGCTTTTTATCACTGCAACGGAAGAGATTTCAGAGATAATTTTTTTCTTGGTTTTAAGAATCAATCTACATATCTATATGTATCTATCATATAACATTTATATATGAATTTTTAGATAATTGAACGGGCTGTTATATTTCAGCAGTACCAAGATGATACAAGCTATGTAAAAAGAATAAGGTTTGATGACGGTTCACACTAATCAAATTAAGAGTGACGCACTATACGGCGAAACGTACGTGGCCGAAATCGACATGGCGCAATAATCGGCAAAACGTACAGAAAGAGTTAACAACAAAACTGTTTACCCTATTGAGGTTCGAACCCGCACTCTCCTTGTCTAAACAATGCAACGTTTAATATAAAATTAAACACTTAACGACCACTCAACACACACTTGTGACATTTCCTGGTCTCGCTGTGTTTTACTTGTGTCTGATTGGTCGTGTGATTCTTTTTTTTTTTCACCCAAGTCGTTGATGTGATTCCCACATTAAAACTTTCATCTCAAGTGTCACCAGAAATCTAGTAAAGAAGCTGAGGGGGAAAAAAATTGAGAACGTTCTTCTGCGTTCGCTCGACGAACTATTATTTATCGTCAGCATTTAGGCAACATTGGGCGTAGATGTGTTGTGTTTTACATCAAGCTGAAATAACTTCTCGGCCCAACACCTCCGACAATGTTTTGCGTACGGTGTTGCCTTCCTTCTTCGTACTCGTCTCATAGCGGCCATATGAACCACATCGCACGGTACAATGCTTGAATTCACAACAAGTTGTCGAATGCGTAAATAATCGTCGTAGTTTGTGCAATTAAAACAAAAACAATTTTTCCAGTTAGAAAACAGCTAGTTTTTATTATTGAACGTGCATGTGTACAAGAAATGATAGGGGGACAAAAAGTGCTAGAATTATTGTACAAATCATTTCATTTTCCACTCTAACCGATGATGATGATGACACACAGGGCGGAAGTCACAATTCTCCACGATTGACGCATGATTTCCTGCTAGTTCTTGTTTGTTAATCCCATAATTGAGCCTTCCCAAGTAATTGTTCAGAGAAGCGATTCTCTTTTGTTTCTACATTGTTTTCTTTTACCAGATGGTTTCCACATGAATGGCTGATGAGACACTCTTTCTTCATTCATTCTCAGCACCTGATCGGTGTATTTCAAACATTTTCTTATAAAGCAAGACACCTGTTCTTGTTCTACATTAACTGATTATAAAAAAAAAGAGAGAAAGTACTGAAACGAAACCAGAAAATGACTGCCAGGTTCCGCCCCCCTGAACATTATCTTCAGGTGGCGATGTCCAGGTCATGTCATACATTTACAGTGCGTGTATAAGGATCGTAAGTTTAAAAAATACAAAATCTAGTCTATGGCAATATACATGTTATATAAATGTTTAGTGGCCTATATATATATATATATATATATGTTGCAAGGTGTTACGTGTATGATACAATAGTTATATCATGATGGGTTGTGGAGTGAGTGTAGGTCTTGCCAGATGAAACGTGATGTATTATTAATGCGCGCATTTTTTGAGAGTGCATTTATTGTCTAGTGTATGTGGCGTTACTGCAAGTTGGGTCGTCCTGCCAGGCGGTACAGTCGTGGCAAAGTATACGCGCTGTTACTTTGACTTTTAATGTGATACTCTCTCTGGACTCTGCTGGTTTTTTTTTTTTTAAAGATGGTCTATCTGGTTGTCAAAATAAGTGTCCTTCCCTCGACCACCCGCTCGTGTTTTTGCTTGTTGTATGTATATTATCAACAAAATGTATAATTACTGAACAAAAGCGCATGCTGTAAAATATAATAATCTGCTTTCCAGAAATTGCCGCTGATATCCGGATAGCTACAATAAACACACGCTTTAAAAAATATATATAAAGCAAATCTATGAATTAAAGTATTACTAAAGAAAAAAAAAAGACGGTTGTGTCGCAGGCAATATATTACAGGGACATCTCTAATTAGCGTCGTAGCTGTATGGTGACATTGTGCAGGGTACTTTAGTTCCACTTCTGCCTCTGAGAACGTCGTTGTGGTTCCTGCCCAATGTACCGTTTTGGGCGTAGCGTTCCACGTACGATGGATATCGATGGCAGTGGAACTTGGCTGGCCACGGCAATCCATGAGTCCTCTGTTGGTACTCTCCGCTGCACTGCTCGTACACCTCCTGGGGAGGACAAGAACATGACACGATCAATGAACTTATGCGTTTCGTGGGGTTATTAAGCAAACAAACAAATTTGGGGGCCTCGGTAGCCTAGTTGGAAACCACCCGACTGGACTACGACGTTCGGACCACCCGTGTTCGATTCCCGCTGGAGCAGTGTGAATTCTACTCGTGGTTGGAAAAAAAACAAAACCCCGCGGTCGACCCAGCCGTTGGCAGAAATAGGTACCAGGGAATTACCCTGGGAAGGTGAGGAATGTTGCCTCGCATCGTGAGCTTTAATGTTTGAAGCGACACTATCCAGAAATCTCTGAACATTTCTGGATAGGAGGCCGAGCACATATGGGTGGAAACTCGCGTGCTAAGACGCCGGTTCAAGTCTCGTACTTTACCTTTACAAACAAATAATGAACATTATATTTGTATTTAGAAGTTGTACTAAAAATATGTATGTATGGCCTTTGGCGTCTTGACAGACGGTTGGTTGTAAGCAATCATGATAAGTCAGTAGTTTGGTAAAGCATTAGTGTCTTATACTGGGTGCTGCTTTACTGAACATCTTCTCTCGTGGCTGAATTTGCCAATCCTGGACAGACAGATCCATCCACAGAACGAGCAAGGTGTATTTGCGGTACCTGGTCTTGCCTCTTTTCTCTTGCGCCTTGTGCCTTCCGAGTTTGATGTCAACACTGTCTCGAAAGTTGCTATGCCATTTTTTGTGTTTGTTCTCCATGTGCTACCCATATGCAGCCGCATTTTCCCAGCTTCTTTCACTTATAGAAAATTCACTCAGGAAGCCCTGCAAATATCCTTATATCTCATCACTGCTTCGCCTTTGGCTCTTTCCGTCCTTAAGTTCTCCATACAATATTTGTTTGGGAATACGAATGTTCGATAAAAAATATGACAGTACAGATTAATGAACGTTACGGTCACAGGCCTTCGTCGGTATGGCAAAACGCGTACACGGCGATTACAGAATTACATTTATAGATTAATAATCTATATTGAGATGAAATGTATTAGACGAATGACAGGAAACAGCCTGAGAGATATGATCATAAATGAAAAAAAAAGCTAGGAATAATTCCCGCCATAGAGGAGTACATAAAGAAACAGCAGATAAAATGATTTTGCCATGTGATCTAAACACAACCCAAGGGCCGACAGCGAAAACGATTGGTTGACGGAGTATTAGAAACACAAGGAAATATAACAGCAAGAGAGACCAACAAAAGACTACAAATTATATCCACCCCCGACGCTGAAAGGCACATGAGGAAGGAAAGAAGAGAAAGGTAGATAGATTTCTACTTAGCTTTAGTCAGAGGAACAGGGTCTTGTGAAGAAATCGCCACGAGGTCCAACAAACAACCTTTCCTACTGCACCATCCATCTGTGTTGTTAAAAGGCCCACGGGCTGAAAGAAACCACCCAAAGTTTGTGACGTTTTCAGTTCTGCGAGCAGGGGCGGTTGTGAGTAAAGTGGCGTCAACCGTATATAGCTCGAATATATGAAGATGTCCACAAACTTTGAGCGAATCCGTGATTTCCCTCTCAATCTACAGGCCTTATTAAAACTATAGATGACTGTGGCAAACTGTTACGTGTCCCGAATATGAACGCTGACGTAAGCACCAATTTGGCACCAAAGTGCTATCACACCCTGGATTTCGATCGAATAGTTAATGAATGAATATACTGTAAAAAGAAAGAAAGACATGGTGCTTGCTCATAATAAAAGGATGGAAATGACAGGACAAAATCACTAACATAGAATTATGAAAAAGTATCGGTCAAATACCAGTGGATAAAGGAGAAGACGATGACGCTGGATAGGTCATACACTGTGGAAGTCAACTGAGAGTATTACACAACAAGCCCTTTCTTGGAATCCCCAAGGAAAAAGACAAAGAAAAAGACCAAAATATTGTTGGAGAAGATAGATAGAAACAAAGATGTCATGGACATAGTGGAATGATCTTAAAAGAATAGTAAAAAACAGAACGACTTAGAAAGTGTTTGTTGAAGACCTATGCTCCGCAGGGAGCTGAAAGGTAGAAGAAGAAGATATGAGTCTTTTCACACAGCGAGCAATGTCAGTCCCTGTCCAACAATGGTAACTACTGTACGCTACAACCGCCCCTTACATAATTGACAGCCGCCATGCGTGTTATTCCAGATAGACTTCTCTTCTAGAAATAAGACTCATATCCGGGTACCGCTGGCACAGACGGAGTTACGAGCGGCTGTCATGGAACATCCGGGTCGTGGATACTATTATTCCAGTTTGGGCTACTTAACTTGGTGTCTTGGATAGGATTTTGTATGAGCTTGTCCAGTGTTATATTCTTCTTAGTTTATATTCCGTGGCCACAGATTTATTAATCAGTTGGTTGCTCCCATGCGTATTGTAACATTGAGGAGAGCGAGTGACCGAATCGATAACTTGTCCAGCTCCAAACTAGGAAAACTCGGTTCGATTACCGGTGGGGTTACAAGTATTTTTTTTTTTCTATCGGGGCGAAATAAAACCTCAAACACCGAACACCTAGCGTCGACTACACTGGACAAGCGGTCTTTATTCTCCGGTCCTATAGGGTTCTATAAGTCTCCCCGGCAGACTTCATTAATGGGAAAATACCGTAAAGAGCTTTTTTTAAATGTTTAAATTATTGCAACTCATTAAAAAAATATATATATCTTTGGTTGGAGTGAAGTATTAATCTTCACCGTGCGAAGCCACGCCAGTTGAAGGCAGGGAGACCAATGCTTTTCCTCGCTGTTATTCGTTTTAACTCATCGAGCCAGGCGTCCGATTTTTTCCCCATCTGGGTCAACTGCGACGGTACCTACCATCACTGTATCTCTCAAACTGCAAGAAATATGGAAATTGCATATTTGAGATATATCTCTCAAACTGCAAGAAATATGAAATTGCATATTTGAGATATATCTCTCAAACTGCAAGAGATATGGAAATTGCATATTTGAGATATATCTCTCAAACTGCAAGAAATATGGAAATTGCATATTTGAGATATATCTCTCAAACTGCAAGAAATATGGAAATTGCATATTTGAGATATATCTCTCAAACTGCAAGAAATATGGAAATTGCATATTTGAGATATATCTCTCAAACTGCAAGAAATTTGGAAATTGCATATTTGAGATATATCTCTCAAACTGCAAGAAATATGGAAATTGCATATTTGAGATATATCTCTCAAACTGCAAGAAATATGGAAATTGCATATTTGAGATATATCTCTCAAACTGCAAGAAATATGGAAATTGCATATTTGAGATATATCTCTCAAACTGCAAGAAATATGGAAATTGCATATTTGAGAAATATCTCTCAAACTGCAAGAAGTATTTTACTCGCTCACTATATCTTATACGTTCTTGATGTACTTTAGTTGTGGTTCTTTGCAGAAGCTATAACATGAGAGGCATGCAACGAATGGATCTTTTAGATGTTCTGATCGTCACTTTATTGTTCGTATCCGATAACAATAGGCAACCGACTTCACCACTTTGGATTAGGGTCGTAGATTGCGATCTAACAGGGGACTGGTTGGTCTTTAGGTAATACGCCGGTTTCGAGACAGAGGTTATGGGTTCAAATCCCGGCTACACCGGTTGGGATTTATATTTATGATTTCTCTCTGTGGCAACAACCCCCTGGTCTCAGCAGCGAGGCCCGGCTTGAAACGTCAGTTAGTCATCGACAGAAAAAAAATATTAGTACCTCCGAAATCGGAGTTATCTGCTTGTGCGGTGAGGGACCCATGTGCACACACGGCTGCCAGGGAAAAATTGATTAACACGCAACATTCAGTTCCTAGTGTCTAGGGACTTCGTCAGAGGTCAAAGCTGGAGAACGGGGGGAAAAAAAGTGACCACCGTATTTTCAGTTCTCTCTCTCTCTTCCCCGCGACCACCCTTGTAATAGTGGGTACACTGTCTGTATTTGTATATACGCGGTGGAGAGAAGAAATAACTGGGCGAACGCGCCAGAAGTCAAGTCTAGCAACTGTATCTCCTGCTGTTTAAACTATAGTTGTGTGCTGAGTAAACGGTCGGCCTCTGTTCCGTTTATTTACTTTATCAACATGTTTGTTTTGGTGATTAGAACGAGATAGCTGTTAATTCTTGACTAGGGCCATTATGGAAAGGGAAAACATCACTCTCTTCTGTCAAATCGCACTGCCGCGATATCTTGTTGCATCTATCTTTATATGCTTTCAAATCGTGCACCTTGGCAGTGGCTGTACGGATAAACCAAACAAGCTGGGGAGATGAAGTGCTATTGTAACATCATATTATGAATGTTGTCATTTTAAAACATTGCCACTAGTAATTATTATATCAGTGACATCAAATAAATCAGCGAGCATCTGGGCAATATGACGATTCTCTCTTCCCCCCTCCCCCTTTTTTCCCCTCTCTCTCTATCTCTGTGTTTTTTTTAATGCTGTGTTGTTGGTTGTTGTTAGAATTATCATCTCTGCACACCGAACGAATCCATAGGTTCTCCGATGTTCCCTTCGAGAAAATCCGAGAAGAATCCTGGTTCACGTGCACGAACTCTGTCTTGGATCCACAGTGTGGGCAGGATTTTGCTGTCGATATTGTAGATGAGTCTCCTTGGATTCCTTACCGCGGTCTCCTAATCTAAATCCTAATTTTGTTTATTTTATTATTATTATTATTACTATTTTTTTTTTTTTTTTTGCGTTCGCCAGCTTTTACTTCTGACGAAGTCCCTAGAGAATAGGAACTGAGTTTTGCGTGTTAATCCGTTTTCCCCTGGCGGCAGCCATGTGCACAGGGGTCCCTCGCCGCACAGGCAGATAACTACGACTTCGGAGGTACTCATATTCTTTCCGTCCATGAGTAATTGACGCTTCAAGCCGGGCCTCGTTGCTGAGAGCAGGAGCGGTCGCTGCAGATAGAAATCATAAATAAAAATCCCAACCGGTGTAGCCGGGATTTGAACCCACAACCTCTCTGTCTCGAGACCTGCGGCTTGCCTCCAGAACAACCAGTCCCCCTAAATCCTAATGAATGTAAATTAAGTAGGAAGTTGACAAAGACTAGACGAACACAAATAACAAGCTGGTTTCAATCACAACTGGAAGAAAAAGATCATTATGACAGTCAATCATAAAACAGTTTTGCTATAGCGGCAGAGCAATTTCTCGGTTGACTGGCGCTCTGTGCAATTTGTTTAAAATGGGTAATGATTAATGTTGAGCTTTCACGTCATATTTTATGTTCCTTTGTTTTTTTTTTATATTTGTATCTCTGGAATAAAAAAAATTACTAGTATATTGGAACCATAATGTCTTACTTTGATGAGAGAGAAAGAGCTCTTATAACATAGTACCGATACTTGCTAGGAGCGGGGGCCTTTCTTTATTTCTTTCGTTCTTTCTTTGTTTTACAATAAATCGTTCCACGATTACATTTTCTAGAAGTTAAACGCTTTTATTCATCAGTCTTTGTGATCATTTATATTGACAGATAACATTTTCCTCGGCAATAAAAGGCTACTCAGTAACATCCGAATCTAATTATCAGTTTTCTGCCAGTTTATGTAGAACTATTCCTTCTTCGCGTAAGATATATTTATTATTATCACCATGTTATTGTCTCTGTAACTGAAATAATCAATCAACTGAACAGGAGAGATCAACGTTTCGAATTAAGACCTGAACATGCGTCTGTCATGCAACGCCTACAATGATTAGACTTTCCTGATGGGAAGCGCTAACTACATATCTGTATGGCAACTACTAGCCGCCTGTGACTGTACACACTTGTCTGTCGTGGGTATTTGCTTGGTGGTTGGTTGCGTTCGCCCGATGACTAAAGTACCGTGGTAGACAGAGCTAGAAGTTGTCAACGACCCACAGCTGATGGCTTGCGCCAGGATCGGTGAACCAAAACCATCCAGACCCTGCTCCATCTCTCCGTGGTGCCTCCAGTAACAGACTAACCTGTCTAGTCTGGCCAAGCGTGCAGGGATCGAAGAGGGAAGACAACCCGGTACTCAAAAATGTCGTACTGAAGTCGGATGTGTTGGGCCGAAAGGCGCAAATATAACAGTTATACTGCAAACCACAACACAACGCAGACACGTCTACTACGTCGTGGGTATTTGAGTTTTATTAATTTGACTCTTTTCATATAAAATGCACGTGATTCTTCTGTGGTACTTTCAAATTTTATTAGACGTCATAATGTTATATTGCTCTCTAGAACATTTACCATTCTTGAGTGCTTATTAACTTTGTTGTAAGCGTTAGTATTCTACTAAAATATTCCTAATATCAACACAACATAGCTAGAAATTTAATATTTTTGGTGCTGTCACAAATGGAAACCACTTCTATAGAATACTGTTTTTTGTTTGTTAAAGAATAAGTGTGATATACTACGCTCAGGATATCTTCATTAATGATTGTAAAAGAATACACTGCCAAACAGATTTGCCAATTGTAGTGTTTGTATAAACACGCGCCTCTTATCGCCACAGCGACTGAGTTTTACACACACAAAAAATGCACCATAAAATATTTTACTGCTACTCGCCAGAGTAAAAGAATCAATTTATGTTTGACAACAAGTATAGCTGTGCAGAAAACAAAAGACTGCTTTTAATGCTCATAGAATCAATAACATCGGGGAAGTCAGCATTGCCTACAGTCCCCCACATACCCCCTTAATGATGGCCTTTCTATATCCAATTACCAATGTCAGGAGTTAGTGTAGCCAGACCCTGCAGACAATGTCCAGCACTTTGCCGATAACGTCCTGATATTGGTGGCACTAGCAGCTAGGCTGTTACTATTAAACGAGAAAGCTGAACATTTTATTATCTTTCCACGTGATATTCTTTTTGTTTCACTCTGTTTCTATTTTCATCTTCTACACGGCTCTTCTGAATTTATGTTTGTCACTTCCCGCGTTTCTTTTCTGTGTGTGTATGTGTTTCACTCAAGCTTATCATAGCTCGCTTCACTCTGTTTCTATTTTCATCTTCTACACGGCTCTTCTGAATTTATGTTTGTCACTTCCCGCGTTTCTTTTCTTGTGTGTGTATGTGTTTCACTCAAGCTTATCATAGCTCGCTTCACTCTGTTTCTATTTTCATCTTCTACACGGCTCTTCTGAATTTATGTTTGTCACTTCCTGCGTTTCTTTCTTTTCTTTTTTTTTGTGTGTATGTGTTTCACTCAAGCTTATCATAGCTCGCTTCACTCTGTTTCTATTTTCATCTTCTACACGGCTCTTCTGAATTTATGTTTGTCACTTCCTGCGTTTCTTTTCTTTTCTTTTTTTGTGTGTATGTGTTTCACTCAAGCTTATCATAGCTCGTTTCACTCTATCATCTTCTGCACGACTCTTCTGAATTTATGTTTGTCACTCCCCGCTTTTCTGTTCTCCCGACCTCTCGTTTTCCCCCTTGTAACTCCCTTCCTTCTAACCGTCATGTTTTCCATTTTTTCCTTCCTTCACTTTTACTTATTCCTCTGTCCCCTTCCCTGCCTGACCACGCTGTCTCTGGTCCTTATTTCTCTACATCAGAAATGCTGCCGATGAATAATTCTGCCACGTGGCGGTCACAAGAACGTAATAAATCTGTACACGCTTGCTGCTACACTTCCAGTCAATAAATTACTTGGACAGAGTAGATTCTAACATTTTTAGATGTAGCTTCTCGCATACTCTGAGTAACTCACATCTTGGAAAGAAGAAGCTCACAGTTTCAGAAATATCATTATCAGTTCGCATGTCCTTCACAGAGTTTTACATCCAACACTCCCTGTCTGAAAAAAATCTCTTTCTCTAGTCAGATCTCTCTCTTCTTCTGTTTCAGGATTTCTCGGCAGTCTGCAATCAGTAGTTTGACGTGTCATAGATAACCCCCCAACAATTATCGGAAATCTTCGTTGTTGTTATTATAAGGACACATATGATCATGTCTCTCAACCGTTATGATTTGTGGTGTTGGCACATAGCAAGCTGTTCTCCTAATCTGTCTCATAGTCTTTTATTTTTTTGTTTATTTACTTGTATGCCTCCCACATCCCCTTTCCTCAACTTGTCCAAATTAATCACAGTATGATGTGTCAGTCCCCCCCCCCCAATTTTTTTTTTTTTTTTTGGGGGGGGGGGATCTTGGTTTTATTAAGAGCATCTTTTACTCTTTATAACTGTACACAATATTCTCAGCATTCTTATGTGAAACCACTCTGCATATAACTCCGTTCATTGTCCACGATTCACTTCCGTATACCAGGAGTGGTTCTCCATAACACCGACTTGTTCTCTTACTTTATAAGCAAGAATGGGTAACATACTTATCATTTTTCGCTTTCCCATCTTCTCGCTCTGAAATACCTTGTTTGAGTTTGTGTGGCGACCTCGTGGTCAACTGAAGTATTGCCACGTCCATCTAGATGTACCGAACCACGTTATATAAACGTCTTTAACACCGATCTGTGCTCCTTCGGGTTTCAATTATTTGTGACCGAGTCAGATGTTAGGGTGGGGGACTGGTTTGTCTGGAGACAGAGAGGTTGTGAGTTCAAATCCCGGCTGTATCATTTGGGATTTTTAGAATTTGTGATTTCTCTCTGCGGCAACCACCCCTGGTCTCAGTAGCGAGGCCTGGCTTGAAACGTTAATTACTCATCGACGGAAAATAAATATGAATACCTCCGAAGACGGAGTTATCTGCCTGTACGGCGAAGGCCCCCCTGTGCATACGACTGCCAGAGAGGGGGGGGAAGACATGATTAACGCACAAATGATATTCTTAGTCTCTAGGGACTTGGCCAGAGGTGGACCCGGACGAACGCAAGCCAGATCTCGGGATGTGGTTAGGGATCGTGTCTCCTGCTGGGACAATGTTAACCGTAACGGAGTGTCCACAGATTGTTAAGCCCGTGTTTTCACTCTGTTTATGTTGTGCAACATTCTCACATTCATTTGATTTTATATTAACTTTGGGGACTGCTGGTCTAGAGGTAAGACGTTAGCCTCTTGACAAGTAGGTCCCTGGTTATGTTTCCACCACAGGAGGTGGAGATGTTTCAAAAGTCGAAGTCGCGGTTCCTTCGTGGCTTTACCCTTTCCCGGTCTCTGGGTAATGAGATCTGGTATCCAGCCCTCTCGGAAAATGGTGCAAAAATATGGGGTCCCGTGTGCACTCGCGCACGTTAAATAACCCTTGGCGGTTAAAGTAAAAAAAAAATGGCCGATGTCAGGGCAAACATTGTTGAGCTTATCTACCCACCCTTGCCGAAGTCGGATGTATCGGGCCGAAAGGCGCAGGTTTATTATTCGTAGACTATCGATATAACGGATATACGTCCACTAAAATAGTTAACGCGATGAAGATATTAACTTTGAGAAGCTGAAGCTGGAGCAACATTTGACATAGACGTTGATTTTAACTTGAAGACATTAAGTACAAACTACTATTGCAAATCTGATAATTCTGAGTCAAACAAGAAAATAATTCTGAAGTTAAAGATTTTGATCTGTAGCATTTCCTTCTGCGAGGAGAGACACCTCTTGGGGATTATAAAAATACGGAGTTAATGAGTGCTAGCCGGACGGGAAACACTTTAGTCATAAACAGACACTTTGTGTTAGAATACGCGTGCTCATATGATATTATCAACAACCGCGTACTGTAATTATTCTCACAAAATTAGATTGCATCGGTCATTATTCTTTTGTCTTTTAAGTTGACCATCAAGTGGTTTCAAGAGCTCTTCGCAAGTCGTGCGAACTTTTATCTCATTTAATGTTTACAGATAAATCAGTAATCTTGTGCTGGGATAGAACAATCTTGTGACAACCTCTGGTCATGAATGCCGATCCCATGACTGTAGGTGCTCTTGTGCCAAAGTTGGACTTCACAACACACTAAGAAGTGCCCAACTGTATAAGGCTAAAGTGTTTATATCCGTTATGTTGCTTGGGGGCAGCTTTTAACGTTATTATATTTTTAGGAAGCACTATGTTATCGCTGTGGGAAGGAGGGCACAAAGACAAATAGGGGGTGTGTATTATTTTTGTGTGGGGGTGGGGGATGAATCGTGTCGATTATATAACTTTTAGATGTAGGTTTGCGTAGAGATTATACACGCTTATATATATATATATATATATATATATATATATATATATATATATATATATATATATATATATATATATATATATATATATATATATATATATATATATATATATATATATATATAGTATATGGAAATCTAAATAAAAATTTTCAACTCAAATATTAAGTCGGTCCTATTATATGGCTGTGAAACATGGAGAATAACAAAATTGACAATCACGAAGGTACAGACTTTCATTAATGGATGCTTACGTAGAATAAAAGGATGGAAATGGCAGGACAAAGTCACTAACATAGAATTATGGAAATGTACCGGTCAAATACCAGTGGATAAAGAGATACAGAGAAGACGATGGCGATGGATAGGACACACACTACGGAAGCCAACTGAGAGTATTACACAACAGGTCCTTTTTTGGAATCCCCAGGGTAAAAGACAAAGAGGAAGACCAAGGAATTCTTGGAGAAGACAGATAGAAGCAGAGATGAAGATGCTCGGGAAGACATGGAATGATCTTAAAAGAATTGCAAAAAACAGAACGACTTGGAAAGTGTTTGTTGAAGACCTATGCTCCACTGGGAGCTAGAAGGTAGAAGAAGAAGAAGATATGGAAATCTAAAGCTTACAATAAATAAATATATGTTACTATATAATCTGGACTACAAAGAACAAGAGTTCGTTCGCAATCGGCGGCTTTCGGGTTCACCATTAAATGGGTACCGGATTTTTTTTCCCTGGGAAATTAAAACGGCACGGACGTAATACCGAACACATTTCCCCAAAATTCATGTGCTGAATGTCTGTAAAATTGATGGTCACTGACACCATATTCTTTATACGCCATTTGGCGTGGCGGGCATATTCATTATATATATATACAGTAATCCCTCAGTTATCGCGGTTAATAGGGACCAGAACCGACCGCGATGTAGTGTCACCCTCTCATTTTTAACATGTGTACATTTGTGTGTACGTATAATATCAATAAGTGTATATGAAACCATATAAGTGCATATGTTAAATATTAAAGAATAGTTTTAAACATGTAAATAAAATAATAGTATAAATAACATACATACAAGAATGTATATATGATATAAATATGATATAATATAAACTTGTCTTTTATAACAAGGTCCGTAACTCACCTCTGACAATAGCTTCTCTTCGCTTGATCTTTATAAACGTCGATGAAACACCTGTACAGTACGGTGGAGGTGAAGAAGATGAAGATGATTTACTGCGCAGGTTAATGAGAGCTTTACTGCTCCTCAGATGACGCCTCATCGTCAGGTGCTAGGGGCGCTGGATCGTCGCGGGCAGCTTCGGATAGAGCTGGGGTAAGCTGCAGTAGGCGGCATAGATGCAGCAGGAGGAGCTTCTGCAGAACGTTTTCGGCGCACAAGGAACATAGTGATGGCAACTTTCGCGTCATAATTCCTCAATTTTGAATTTTTGAACAATCCAAGATGTACTGAGGCCGCGATAAATGAACCGCGAAGTAGCGAGGGACGACTAGATACTTATTTATTGTAAGCTTTAGAGTTCCGATACAGAAGTAGGTCGACCCACCTCCGACAGTGTCAAGAAGCTAAAGGGCCGAAACACTTGTTCGACGGCTCGCTTCTGATGATTAGATTACCTCCTGCCTGCGAAGCTGTGTGTAAAGAGTTCCCTATTACTTATACATGCGTGTGTGTGCGCACTCGTAGAAAACAGCGAGTGCGTAAGACGATATATGTCACTGCGCATTGTCACTGGAATAATTGCTTGCTACAAGTTTCAATGTCGTTGGTGTAGACTTACCAGTGCAGTCACAAGTGTCTAGCGCTATTCATGGAGGGATAATTACAACACATACTAAATCACGCATACTGTATGTATGTATATGTGTGTATGTATATGTGTGGCTTTAAAAAGGTAGTAAAGTGCCCCCGTCACGCCAAGTGGCGTATAGGGAATATGGTGTTCATCATCATCATCAAGTACCGGGCCTACTGGCGTAGGTGTTCATATCTCCACAACTTCCGATCTCGGCAGCTATTTATCATTTCTGTTGTTGACCTTCTGCCAAGCCATTCTCTTAAGCTGTCTGTTATTTTTCTCTTTGCTTCCCTCTATCTCTTCGTCCCTCAATTTTTCCTGTTGTTACAATATATTCCAGTTGTTTTCTTCTCATTACATGGCCAAAAAATGATGATTGTTTCTTCCTAATATTGGAAATGAGCTCTCTTTTTTCTTTGACCTCTCTCAGAACATTTTCATTATTCTTCTTAGCTGTCCATGGTACTCTCAACATTCTTCTGTAAAACCACATTTCCAGACTCCAGTGATTTTCTTGTATGTTGTCCTAGATTCGCATCCATATGTTAAGTAAGACTGGCTCCACATAACATTTAAGAACTATTTTTCTTGTTTCTATTGTCAAAAATGGATTGCATAGTATCTTCCTCATTTATGGTGTTAGTGGCCATAAATTTTACAGACCTCCCGGCACATGATTTTTGTGGTAATGTGGTCGTACTACGCCCGTGCCGCTTTACTTTGACAGAAAAAAATAAACTGGAAGCCGTCTGTTGGGATCGAACCCTACCTCTTGTCCTTTGTAGTCCAGTTCACTAACCACTGAGCTATCGCGCATATATATATATATATATATATAAATATATATATATATATATATATATATATATATATATATATATATATATATATGCACGGTGGGTAATTGTTTTTATATTTGATTTCTTTTGGTTCTCAGTGCCAAGGTTAACATGCCCCTAAAATTCATTCTCCTGTGCATCGTGTGTGCTGCGCAAATTGTCCAGATTGGGTTGGACGCAAAACAAATGTGGTGGCTGGATTGACACGTCTGAGTCCATCTTTTATCTCCGGTTCTCTTTCTATCCTATTCATCTTTGCTCGTGGTTGTGTGCACGCGATGACTGTATCATTGCATCGATCGTTACGTCATAATTGTGCGTGTTGGCCGCATGTCGAACGTGTGTGTCACTGAATTCCAACATGGCCGTGTTTCGTGTTTTGCCGCTACAGTCCAGAAAGACTTGTACCGTTTGGTGTTACGCTCAAATATAGACCGACAGAAAGCAGCGGGAAACCACTCTTGTGTATTCCAAGAGCAGTCATTTTATATTCACTTCAATCGATCCAGGAGAGCTGGAGAAATCATCAAAATCGCAAGGAAACGATAATCTACCTTTATTGGGCATGCGATGAAGAGAAGGCATTGATTACATAACAACGGGCAGAATTAATAGAAAGAAGACCTGAGGAAAACCAAGAGAGGAGGAAAGAAAACATTAAAAGCGTATCCGAACGGCATAATACAAGATTACAGACTGAACTTGTGACATGCATGAAGAACCGAATGATGTGTAGAGAGGTTGTCGCCTATGCCAACCGGCATGGTACCTGATGATGATGTTGTCTGCTGCTCTGCTAGTTTTCAATATTGCATTCTCGTTTCGCTGTCAACTGTGTAAATCGTGTCCCTTTTTCTAGTTACTCTGTCTAGTCTTATTTGATTGTTTTACAGCTCTTCATTTTACTGTTATATTACTTATTTGCTGCTGCTGATTTTATTTATTATTTTCTTTTCATGAGAAATCTTCACTCTTCACGTCTTATGCTGACACCGTAAGTCGCGTGTCAGTGATATATTTGCTTGTTGTCTGAAGCTGATCTTTACCGTCGTGCTGTTTTGTTTGTAAAATTTCGTCTTGTAACCAATTCATAATTCTTGTGACTTCTGTTGACATTGAAGTACAACTCTGTGTTTGTGTCTTGCCCCTTCGTCCCCTCTCCAGCAGGAAAAAATTCCCTTGAGCCCACCTCTAATAAAACCAGTGCCCAGCGTTTGACAAACAACCGACCTGATCCATTCACACATTTTTGTTTCTCTAGAAAGTGCAGACCAGGCGAGATCATTTTAAACTCCCGGCATGTTCGAGGAGACCATGTTGATTGTTTCGTTGAAGATCTACATTTTTATTAAATGTCTAGGCATGGCGGGCGTGCTGTTTTGTTGTTGGCTTCATTACTAGTGTTAGTTTGTCGATTATTTTGCCGTGTCTTCATGTTTAATTATATATTTCTATTATTTGCTCTTTGTCTTGTCTTCTGTCGTGATTTGTTTTGTATAGTATAGTTTCAATGAACATGGAAATAGTAGGATAGATAAAATAAACAAAGCATATGTTTACAGATACTACAGGTAAAACAAACACAAATATATTGCTACAAAATACCAGTAAACAACAAAGGCTAGTTGAACATGAACATTGTGCTAACAATATGAAACATACAAATTAGCAATAAATGGCAGGTGGAAATATCAAATGCTAAAAAAGAGCCGTTTTATAAGAATACTAAATATAACGGGGTTCCAGTTTTGATACATACAGAAAAAGCACAACAGTTTATCAATTAAACATTATCCCGCAACAGACACTAACAGATCACACAAAATAGATCAGTTAAATAGGTGAATGGATACTTCCCTGATTATTGGTATATATGAGTTGTCACATAAACTACTATGTTCGAAGCAGATTTCACAACTACAGATACATATATAGGGTGTCTCACTCGCTACTGGACTCGGCATTTCTTTAATGGTTTAACCACAAAACACTCGTTCCTACAGTGTACCAACACATTTTCCAGCTATGATGTGGGAACTCACAGATACTCTACAGTGTATAATAACGATTAAGAACAACAACCGTATTGTGGAGGCGCCCAATCACACTGCAGACGCATTAAAAAAATATGACTATACAGAGAAGTTGTTTAAACATCGCTGCGGTATCTTCATTGACATGTTAACCTCAGATGGTAGATGTACAACAGAGGTGAGATGGTAGATGTACAACAGAGGTGAGATAGTAGATGTACAGCAGAGGTGAGATGGTAGATGTACAACAGAGGTGAGATGGTAGATGTACAACAGAGGTGACACGGTAGATGTACAACAGAGGTGAGATGTAGAATGGCTCGGGCAAAATCGCTTTAAAAAAATAAAACGAAGGTGCTGTGGAATCCATTTTTGACAATAGAAACAAGAAAAAGAGTTCTTAAATGTTATGTGCAGCCCGTCTTAAAATATGGATGTGAATCATTGACAATAGGACAATAGTCAAGAAAATCACTGGAAGCTGTAGAAATGTAGTGTTACAGAAGAATGTTGAGAATACCAAGGACAGCATAGAAGAGTAATGAAAACGTTCTGAAAGAAGCCAAAGCAGAAAGAAAACTAATTTCCAATATTAGGAATAAACAATCATAATTGTTTGGCCATGTAATGAGAAGGGAACAGCTGGAATATATTGTGACAACTGAGAAAATCGAGGGACGAAGAGATTGGGGAAAGCAAAAAAAAGAAAAAAAAATACCAGACAGCTTAAGAGAATGGCGTGGCATGGCAAGAGGTCAACAACAGAAAATGATAAATAACTGTCGAGATTGAAAGTTGTAGAGAGACATGATCACCTACGCCAGCAGTAGGCATAGTACTTAATGATGATGATCTTCATTGATGTCAGAATTACTAAGTGCTGGGTTCTGTAACGAGTGAGACACTAAATACACCACGGGAGACACCGCCAAGAAGTAATCAACGTGAACCAACCTGACATAGCTCCTTACATGGGACGACGAATGGAACTTCCGGTTGTCCGTGAATGGCATTGTGGTGGCTACTTTCCTCATTGTTCTCTCCAGCCTCCTCAACTGGCGCGCCCGGCACGCAAAATGGCATGTAGACACCACAGAGGAATAGGCGTAGCTTCTTGGAGCACCCGCTATCGATAAGTGGCTGGAACTGTTTCATCTCAATCTCGATCTCTGCCAGGTCGCCCTTGGAAGAGACGGCAAGCATGATTTGTTTATGCCTTAGGTAAAGCGTATCAATGTATATAATTAAGGGATAGTGAGGAGTATATGGGTAGTGGCTGTATAGATTTACACGTTGTAATAAAAGTAGTAAAGAGTCCCGGTCACGCCAAGTGGCTTATAGGGAATATGGTGTTAGTGACCATAAATGTTACAGACCTTCAGTCAGCACATGATTTTTGATGTAATGTGGTTGGTATTACGCCCGTGCCGCTTTACTTTCCCAGAAAAAAATTCCAGTACCCATTTATGGCTGGATCAACCCAGAAGTCATCTGTTGGAATCGAACTTTATATCTTGTCCTTTGCAGTCCAGTTCACTAACCACTGAGCTATCGCGGCTCCCTTTATAACTTGTAATATGACATTATAAACAGTGAAAGTCCCCCTCTGCGCATTGCTATGCATATGAGGAATATGGCGTTAGTGACCATATTTTTCTAATACCACAGCACATTTTTGGATGTGATATGGTCGGTATCACGCCAGGCCGCCTTTGCTTCCCAGGAAGATTTCTGGTACCTATTTTTAGAAGCTGGGTGAACCCCGAAGTTTTGTCAGTCTGGAAAAAAAAATCCACCACACCTGGTGGAACGAACCCGGACCCTTCTGATCAAGAATCGAGCATGCTAACCACTCAGCCACCTCCGAGTATAAACAGTACTAACAATAAGATGATCGTATCAACAGGCTTGGCATTTAGAATGGATACTTTGTATGATAGGCGAAGAGAATCGGTTAGTCTGATTCTGAACATATTTCTAGTTTGAGATACCGAACTGGAGATTGTCCTGCGGGCCGGTATTCGCGAGCAAATACTGCTCCAAGTAGAAGTGATTTACAGTTGTGTCAACATATAAACAAATTTAATTCATTTATTACATATTCAATCTATGTCAATAAAAATGAGAAAGAGAGTTCATCGGTGCTATATAGAACCAATCTGACCTATGGAAGCGAATCATGGACAGTAGACAAATAAATGAAAAGACGATTAGAGGCCACAGAGATGGGATTACTCAGAAGAATGTTGAAAGTTTCCTGGACAGCTAAAAAGACCAATGAGGAAGTTCTCAAAGAGGCCAACACAAAAAGGGAGCTCTTAAAAAAACATCAGATAGAAGCAATCAACATTTTTCGGGCACATCATGAGAAGAGGAAAGTTGGAATACTTGGTTATAACTGGCAAAATAAAAGGAAAGAGAGATCGCGGACGACAAAGAGAGAAAATACTGGATAGCTTGGTGTCATGGCATGGAAAACTGTCAACAACAGAATTGATACGATGCACTGTAGATAGAAGATTGTGGAGGGACATGATCGCCTGCGCCAACCGGCATGGTACATGATGATGATGATGATTACATATTATTTTTGCTCAAGCGGTTAACATAATTCGAAGCATGTTTAAAGGTATTCATTAAAAAATAAATGCTGACCTAGTGGTTTTTGTTCCCAGTTTCTTTTGCCCCAGAGAGTTGTTCAGTTTACGTTGCATCCCACGCACCCCTCAAATTCAGAAGTCATGCCGGTATATCTGCTACAGTAAGCTAGTCAGTCTTGCTGTTTACAATGAACACACGAGACGATGGTGACCTGACACGGCTCATTAAGCGCGTTCTTACCAGCACTTGACTGATCACTGTCGCTTATTGAAGCATTAAACGTGACATTTGAGTTATAATATTTCTATTTTAGCATAAAAATGGCATTTGAGTTATATTTGTATTTTAGCATAAAAGTGGTTTTTGAGTTATAATATTTATATTTTAGCATAAAAGTGGCATTTTATCTATTATACCTGGAATTATAATATTTGAAACATTTTTTTTTTGGTGTAGAAGACCGGAGTCTACTACATTCCCCTCATTTATGGGCAAGTTTTGAATCTGTGACACCACGTACACAAAACGTCACATTTTCTTTAGGGGAAGTCAATATTTTCGTGAGAATCGTATCTTATTAGTGAATGCTCTTAATAAAAAGATTGGCAAATTTGAGAGTTTCGGGGGGGGGGGGGGGGGTGATGTATTCAATTTTAACCAGAAATGATACACAATTTGAAGATACGGCTTCTTTAATTCATCTGAAGTTGTAATAGAAGCATGTGTTTTATATTTCTGGAAAAACACAAATAAGGAAGTCACTTAAAGTATTAGCAACAAAAACAGCGGTGCAGTAAAGAGGCAGTCGATGATTGTGGAACTTAGTCACGTGTTACGCACCTGTAAAAACATGTTAGGTAACGATCCCTGAGGAAAAGGTATCCCGTGGCAGATAGGAAGATTGTTGACCTGGCACAGGGAGTACTCCTTGTTGTGTTTCTTCTTTCTTTCTCTCTCTGGCTTGACGCAGATCTTGGAGGTTTTCGGCTGCAGATTGTTGCACTTGAAGTCCGGGCTCCATCTAACGTTCTGTAGTCTCATCGTCTTTTGGCATCTCACCTTCGCTTTCTTGCACGTTTCTTGGCACGGATACTGTGGCTCGCTGTCGTCCCCAACGCATTTGGGTAGATAGAGACCGCAGATGAAGTTTCTTAGATTGTCTGAACAGCCAGCATCGATGAAAGGCCACCATGGTTGAAGGGCCCAATAGACTTGGACCTGTGTTGTGTGGCCAAACCGGTTCGGCAGTTTAGTGGCGTTGTATCTGATTAGACCTTTACACATTGGGACATGGATGAGTTCACATTTGCTCTGTGGGACCGCTGCCGTTGGAGCATGGGCTGTGGTTGTTGCCATGGAAGCTCTCAGTAGCACTGCCACGATGATCATGACGGAGTAGCATCCACGTTTGGTATGGCGATGCCCGTTCTCAGCTCTTCGAGATGTCATGATGGCAAGTTTGCTGGCCATTTCCACCCTATAAATACAATTAATAAAAGCATTAGTAATAATCATAATAATTTATAAGTGTCGGATGAATTGTATAGGATGCATGATGGGAATCCACTTGAGTCGAGACTCGTCATCATCATCAGGTGCCATGCCTAATGGCGTAGGTGATCATGTTTCTCCACGACCCTTGATCTCGAGTCATTTATCCTTTCTTTTTTTTTCTTTACCTTCTGCAAAGCCATTCTTTTAAGCTATCTGGTATCTTTTCTCCCCTCAATTTGTCCTGTTGTCACAATATATTCCAGCAGTTCCCTTCTCATTACAAGGCCAAAAACAATTTTTTCCCTCATAATTTTGGAAATTAGCCCTCTCTTTGCTTTGGCCTCTTTCATGACGTTTTCATTACTCTTCTTAGTTGTCCATGGTATTCTCAGCATTCTTCTGTAACTCTTCTGTTACAGGAGAGATGAAAAAACTAGAAGCCAAGAACTAATGAGATATTGGTTACCTGCAATATAATGCACAGGAGAAACAATAGAAGGCTTAGCTGCATGATAATTGACAAAAACTGTTAAATACAATGCACATAAATATAAACAAGCGCTACGATCATAACAAGCACTCAGAGATGTTGACGTCACCAAAATTCAAAATAAAACAAACTCTCTCCATTCTTTCTTTCTCTCTCTCTCTCACCCCCACCCCCGCGTACTATGATTCAAACCAGTTACGGGTGACACACAGCTACTGGGTCAGTTGGGAGAGAGAGAGATCTCTTGATTGCGTGCAGGGCTTTGTGAGAACTTTAAACCAATCAACCCTCAAGTTATATACGTAATTATATTTGTCACTAATTGTTTTTTTCCCTTTTATGTTTTAACCTGCAGTATTATGTAGCCTACACTTCACACACCCTGACACCTGAATAGTGAGATATCTGGGCGGTAATAACCTTCTCAACTTAACATTGCATGCAATATGAGTCTCTCTATTCTACACCGATTTCTTTGTCTTTATGACGATCGATGATGTCAAGCAGTCAGCGCTTCTTATATTGACCTTCAAGTTTAATTTTAGTTCTCGTCCATTTGACAGTATTTGAGGATATGCTGATTTTGCAACAATCCCATGATTCTTCAGACTGTTTCCTGTATGTGATACCACGGGACAATGTGAATAGCTTCATTGGCTTTACTGCTATATTTTAGTAGATGGAAAGCAAGACCTTTAAAAGATTGAATAAAAGTAACACGCTCTGATATCAAATTTTAATTGTTCACGGCATTTGTTATTAAAAGATCGAAGCTGGTCAGCTACGATGAAGCCAAATCCATCATCAAAGGCTAGCACCATAAAAGAATGGAAACAAGAACACCCACTGTATTACGAGGGGGACGGGGATACCTTCAACTATCGAGGAGGGATCAAGTCATCATACTTCGTCTACACACTGGCCACAACAGAATGAGAAACCACGTTTACCAAACTCAAAATAGGAACTACCAGCCTATGCCACTATACCCTGGATAACATTACAACAAAACACGTTCTACAGGATTGCCCCCAGCACATAGGCCTGAGGAGGACGATGCGCCACACCCACCTCCCTGAAAGAGAAACTCTACGGGGCAACTGAATCACCGAAACAGATAGCTGTCTTCATAAGAGAGTCCGGAGTCCTAGTCTGGATGAGCCATGATCGGAGAAGAAGAAAAAAGATCGAATCTAACCATCTAGCTTATATCTGTTGGATAATGTATTATTCTGTTGCGTTTTTATTTCTTTTATGAGGTACACAGTCTTCACCAATGTTCTCTCCAAAGCTTGTATTCTTCCTTCTGGAATTGCCACGTTTCCGGGTTAGTTGTGTCCCTTCATTTCTGTGAGGTCACGACAGCGACTAACAAATCTCATCGTTATCCAGCTTTCTTTGGTGGGACTCCACCGTAATGGAAGCTACTCTGACATTTCATCTGTCGTGCTCGAGATGTCCAGCTTTTACAGCAGTTAATCCCAGTTTGTCGGTCATATCTTGTACCTTATCTTCTTCATCTAAGGGGATCCGCGATAGCTCAGTGGTTAGTGAACTGGACTACAAATGACAAGGGGTAGGGTTCGATCCCAACCGACGGCTTCCGGGTTCACCCAGCCTTTAATGGGTACCGGATTTTTTTCTGGGAAAGTGAAGCGGCACGGGCGTAATACCGACCACACTACCCAAAAATCATGTGCTGAAGGTCTGTAAAATTTATGGTCACTAACACCATATTCCCTATACGCCACTTGGCGTGACGGGGGTACTTTACTTACTTTTATCTTCTTCTAGGTCTTTCCTACTCTTGAGTATTTAGATCTAAACCATCCACATTCAATCACGGTGTGTGTGTGTGCGCGCGTGCGCGCGCGTTTGTTAGTTTAGTTAGTTATATTGAAACGATTGCTTTACAAATCATCTTGATATCATATGTGGTATCGTTTTAGTATATGATTAGTATCATTTTTGGGTGCCGCGCCTCCCGGCTTTGGTGATCATGTTACTCCACAACCTTGTCTCTGTAGTTATTTCCGTTGTTGACTTATTGCTGCTAGGACTGTCTGAAATCATATGTCAGTTGCCATCTATCGTTTCTTCCTAAAGTTTTTTTTGTTAACTTGCAGTTTTCATAGCATGTTCCACCTGTCTTCTTTCTCATTACATGGTACCACCCCTCCCATTTTTTTTTTCTAAAAGATGTTCTTTTTTTTTGTGGACACTAACTTCTTAAAATTGTCGCTGTGACTTATATGTCTGTTAAGTTCTCGACATTCTTTTGTAAAACATATTTTTTATTGTCCAGTGTGGCATAGTCTAGTCTCCATAGTGATAGAACCTGCTGTTGTGGCTAATACGTTTATTATTACTTTCCGTCATATAGTATTGATCAGTGGTTCCCAAACTTTTGAGAACTCCGGCTAAATTTTCCTATTGTTTATACACCGACAGACGGCCCTGCAGGAGTTAGATCGTATCAGTTGGGTAAGCGCTGATTCCATGATAAGATATATAAGATGACAAATGACGACGGAATTAACACTCTCCCGTAGAAACTCGTGTATGTACTATTAAATATGAAGCCTTTTAATTAGTATGTGAATGTTGCCATTGTATGATTTCTGACTACTGAGAGGGGCATGATACTGTCCTCGGCGCGGCCACCTTGCCAAAGTTTAAAGCGCCCCTACGAGCCGCGACGCATACTTTGGGAACCATTGATATCATCATCATGTGCCACATCAGTAGGAGTATGCTGTCATGTTCCTCCACGATCTTCTATCTACAGTGCGGCATATAAATTCTATTGTTGTCTGTTTTCCATGCCATGACACCAAACTTTACAATATCTTCTCTGTTTGTCGTCCGCGATATCTCTTTCCCTGTATTTTGTTAGTTGTAAACCAAGTATTCCAACTTTCCTCTTCTCATGATGCTCTCGAAAAATGTGGATTATTTATTGATATTTAAAAAAAAAAAAAAATCAGCTCTCTTTTTGTGTTGAACTCGTTGGTCTTTGTAGCAATTCATGGAACTCTCAGCATTCGGAGAAATTCAATCGCTGAACTTCTAATCGTCTTTTCATTTGTATCATCATCAAATATCATGCCGACTGGCGTAGGTGTATCATCTCTCCACAACTTTTGATCTCGACGGTTATTTATCATTTCTGTTGTTGACTTTCCGCCAGGTCATTCTCTTAAGCTGTCTGGTATCGTTTCTTTTTGCTTCTCCCTTGATTTTTCCAGTTTTCACAATATATTCCAGCTGTACCCTTAATTTGTATAGAGGAGCCTTTATATTAGCTAAAATTATAGAATGACTAAATCAGCAATACAACTCAATCACCAGTGACTGAAAACAGATGTGCCTTCTTCTTCTTCTTCTTCTTCTACCTTTCAGCTCCCAGTGGAGCATAGGTCTTCAACAAACACTTTCCAAGTCGTTCTGTTTTTTGCCATTCTCTTAGATCATTCCATGTCTTCCCCATCATCGTCATCTCTGCTTCTGTCTGTCTTCTTCAAGAATTTCTTTGTCTTTTCCCCTGGGGATTCCAAAAAAGGGCATTCATATTGGTATATAACACGGCAGCAATGTCAGTATCTATTGACAGTGCCATTTACGTTTCTGGTTTCTTAAATTATTTGTTTAACATTTTCAAACAGCAGTAGGAGATGAAAGCACAATATCTGTTGTTTTCAGTGGATCAGGAATACCGGAGCCGAGTTGTCGACCTGGGCAAATGCGTGCGTGCAACTGTTTGTGTTAGCATTCGATAATTTATAAACAAAATAGAACTCTCAAAAGTGCAGCATTAAAGTAAACGGCGGAACTGTTGACACAAGTCGGATAGTGGACGCTTCAATGTAGCATCAGATAGTGGGGAATATGAGTCAGGAAGTTCAGACCAGAATAGATCAGGAATTGATATCGGTGATTCCTGACTAATGAGTGGGTTCAGTTCTTAAACATAAACATGAGTAAAATACTTTACTCAACATAAACATGAATTCACTAATTTATGTAACAAACAAGAATTCACTAATTTATGTAACAAACACGAATTCACTAATTTATGTAACAAACATGAATTCACTAATTTATGTAACAAACATGAATTCACTAATTTATGTAACAAACACGAATTCGCTAATTTATGTAACAAACATTAATTCACTAATTTATGTAACAAACATTAATTCACTGATTTATGTAGCATTAACATTTCTCTACTACATCATTTGACATTAAAATTGTTCCTGGTCAGTTTTAGCTTTAACATTCTATTAAAGTCCATGTTAAATGTGAGTTATTCTACTATTCTAATAAAGCTATCGCTAGTTTTACGTTTTAATATAACACTCTAAGATACTAACTAGCCTTTGTTAATTAATACATATCGTAGTAACATTCTAATTAGCCAGTGTTAATTATTTAGATATCCAAATAACATTCTAATTAGCCAGTGTAAATTATTTAGATATCCAAATAACATTATAATTAGCCAGTGTAAATTATTTAGATATCTAAATAACATTATAATTAGCCAGTGTTAATTATTTAGATATCCAAATAACATTCTAATTAGCCAGTGTAAATTATTTAGATATCCAAATAACATTATAATTAGCCAGTGTAAATTATTTAAATATCTAAATAACATTCTAATTAGCTAGTGTAAATTATTTAGATATCCAAATAACATTCTAATTAGCCAGTCTAAATTATTTAGATGCCCAAATAACATTCTAATTAGCCACAGTTAATAACTACAGTAACATTTCTTAACACGACTACTATTAATTATCCGTTCCTGGCACTAACCTTGCTTTTATATGTAAGCTTGTAGCCCCAGGACTGAATCGTGTCATGAACGAGCTTCACATGAGCTCAAGTGTGAAGCTTCAACGACCAGGGACCGTGGAGAAACGTCATGAGCCACTTGACACGGCCATCTAATTAACACCACTTCCGATTCTTGACCTTGCTTGTGGAGAGTATGTCCCATTTTTTGTTAGTGTCGTTAGTGTAGTGAAACAGCAAGCCTGTCGTAGGCCACAACATTTCCAGGTCACGGGGTCACCACGCTTCCTCCATGTTATTAATCCTTATTGAGTCAGGTACCAATTTTGAAGCTGTGTTAAACATCTTATCCATATAAAAAAAAATTTATACCTGACAACATACATATAGAGATGATAAAGGCACTAGAGGATTTTAGCATTGAAGTGATCACAGAAATATACAATTGAAACGAAAAGAAAACTACTAAATACAATTCAAACATGAAAAATGAGATTTTTGGGGCGTGTTAAAAGACACAACAGTCTACTAAAAGTGATCTTGGAAGGGAAAATACAAGGTAAAAGAGGCAGACCAAAACTAACATGGAAGAGTAACATAAAAAAATGGACAAGTCAGCCTATGACTATCACTATCAGTCAGCCTGCACTATCAAAGCAAGAGACAGAAAGGGATGGACTCCATGGAAGCCAGTCTTCCATGCGGAGACAGCACTCAATGATGATGATGTTAAACATCAAGTTCCAAAGTTCTCGCTATCGTCAAAAAATGTGTAAAATAAACATTGTACCGTTTCTTTCTTTCTAGATATAAGCAAGAACATAAAATACTATGTGAGGCAGTTTCTTTCTTTCTAGAGATAAGCAAGAATATAAAATACTATGTGAGGCAGTTTCTTTCTTTCTAGAGATAAGCAAGAATATAAAATACTATGTGAGGCAGTTTCTTTCTTTCTTTCTAGAGATAAGCAAGAATATAAAATACTATGTGAGGCGGTTTCTTTCTTTCTGGCGTTTACGCGATGGCTACCGGAAGAATCATCATAGAGTGCCGTCTCCGCATCGAAAGCTGGCTACCATGGAACGCCATTCCGCTATGTCTCTTGCTTTGATAGGTCAGGTTGTCGTAGGCTGACATGTCCATCTTTTAATGCTACTCGTCCATGTTAGTCTTTGTCTTCCTTTACCTCTTGTACCTTGTATTTTACCTTCCATGATTACGTATAGTAGGCTGCTGCGTCTTTTAACATGCCCTAAACATCTCATTTGTCTTGTTTTATTTGTGGATAGTAGTTCTCTTTTCATTTTAGTTGTTTTTCCCCCAAAACGTCACACAAAACGTGTTTTCTTTTCTTCCCACCAAATTCTTCCCATTCTTCTATAAATCAACACTTCAAATTCTTCAATTGTCTGTTCTGTTTTCTTATCTAATGTCTATGCTTCTGCACCATACATAAATATCGAGAAGACGTAACATTTTGGTATCCCTCGATTTAGCCCTGGTGTTATTTGTTTTGATGTTAGTATATTTTTCATGGCATTTAACTACCGAAAGAATGATAGGTCCTTTTCGCCATCCGCCCTTTAAAGGAAGTTTAAGTGGGCGTATACGGTGTCCTGTAGTTTATTTACGCCTTTTGGCACCATATATTCGACGTCAGCATATTTTTCAGTATCAGATTGCCTTCTCTCATCGATCCATACTGACTTGGCCAGATTGAAAGTCTGTCTTTAGGGGCACCGCTGAGGGCTGGAGCAGGGCCTTGATTAGCCATGTTTATTTATCGCCAACTTTTAAGTGCCCTAGCTTAAAAGGTGCGATTTCCATCTTTGTTTACGTTAATTGTGATTAGACGTGCGCTGTATGAAGTGAGCGAGTCGTGCTATTACACTACGTGGAGACACAGCGTTGATAAATCATTGGTTGATAACGTCGGCCCGTTGCTATGGAAATGAACAAAACATATGCGTGAAGTAATGAACAAAATATGGACTAAATATGAATAACAAAATGACAAAATCTATGATCATAAACAAAGATAACATTCAAAACCTACAAGAGGATACCAAAGTGAAGGAATAGATCTATAGACAATTCAAAACTACAACTACACTGGGCATACTATAATTAGTGATGGAAAATGTAAGACAGAAATAAACCAAAGAATAGAAATAGCAAAAAGCAATTTTAGTATGAAAAAAAATACTAACTTCAGGGCAAATAACACCAGGGCTAAAACTAGGAGTACCAAATTGTTATATCTTCTTAACATTCTTGTATGGTGCAGACACATGCAATTTAGACAAGAAAAAAAAAAGCACAAAATGTAAGCCTTTGAAATGTGGATTTATGGAAGAATAGGAAGAATTGGATGGAAAGATAGGAAAACAAGCTATCCATATTATTGTCTGCCAAAAAAAAAGGTGGGTGGAGAGTATTTTCGGAAGCTAGAGAGTAAAGACCTCATGCCTTGGTGCTGTCGCCGCGTGAAGTACATGCCAGCATTTTCTTCACGTTGATAGACAGAAGCTTTTCGGATTAACGAAATATGCAATTTAACTTAGCCATTCGATCTCCATCCCATAAAGAAAATATTTATTCCTGCAACTTGAAGTTTAAAGTAACTCAAGAGATTCGTTGCTTTAGTTAGCGAGGTGGCTACTTATGTCACATAGTCTAGGTTTCTTCTCAAAGTTTTCCTTGACTTCACTTATCATGCAGTGGCTTTAGTTAGTGAGGTGGCTACTTCTGTCATGGAGTGTGTAGATTTCTTCTCAAAGTTTTCCTTGACTTCACTTACCAAGCAGTGGCTTTAGTTAGTGAGGTGGCTACTTCTGCCATGGAGTGTGTAGATTTCTTCTCGAAGGTTTCCTTGATTAGACTTACCAAGCAGTGGCTTTAGTTAGTGAGGTGGCTACTTCTGTCATGGAGTGTGTAGATTTCTTCTCGAAGGTTTCCTTGACTTCACTTACCAAGCAGTGGCTTTAGTTAGTGAGGTGGCTACTTCTGTCATGGAGTGTCTAGATTTCTTCTCAACGTTTTCCTTGACTTCACTTACCAAGCAGTGGCTTTAGTTTGCAAGGTGACTAGGTCATAGAGTGTGTAGATTTCTTCTCAAAGTTTTCCTTGACTTCACGTACCAAGTGAAGTAATCCACCCCTCCACACCGACCCAACTGTATGTAGGACAAAGGTCTTGTGAGAAAAATAGGTCGAGTTCGATCTTCTATTCTAATTGCTTCTAGGTTCACCCTATCTTTAGTTGGGTGTTAGGGGAAAGAAAGTCACTCTACTGTTGTGTATTATCACAATACATAAAACTGCTCCGATGACCATAAAGACACGGTTACTGACACCCTTTTCTTTAAGTGCAACACTCAAAACATGACAATGTTCTTTCTTCCTTTCTTTCATTATGCGAAGTTGTTGTCTGTATTTAAGTGCCATTGATTTTGGTGAAGGCTTGAATAGCGCTATGACGTAGTTTAGACTTTTGATTTCGTTTTCCCCCTCATTTGTCCGCGACTGTAGAAAGTGTAAACATTCGCACACTTGGTCTAATGAGGTCTGAGAAATTTGCGTCATCTAATGTGAGCGAACAATTCGTTAGTAGAAGATGGTCAGTCAACGAGAACATGCATGGGTTACATGATAGAACACTGGTGCAATTGAACATTTAATTTGGTACATTTCTAGAATGTCTCGGTGTAGGGATGGAGGTTGTTTATTGGGTGTCAGAGAATAAAGGCAGGATGAGCAGTGAATTTTAAAACTGTTCTATCTGTGCTTGCCCGCAAGATTTTAGCCATACTGTTTTTTTTTTTATTCCGTGTATTGTGTGGATTTCGTCAGAAGGCTGTTGGTAAGCCACAACGTCGGAACGTTTTGTCTTTTATCACCGAGATGCTGCATCACACGAGTTTTGTATACACTCAAAGAAATAATTGTCCCCGTTGGCTTGGCTTTTTTATTTTTGTATTATTTTAAATGTATTTTATAAACCGAATTTCAAATTACAGTAATCAACCTCGCTACACTCAGTGTAAGCCTATAGGTCTTTGGCGCTAAATACACAAGCTGAACTTCCTTAACTTGCTGGTTGTCTCTCTAGCTATTGTCCCTTCGAGTCGAAGACGATACATGGACATACATTCTAGAATCTTCACGTCCGAAGATCTTTGCTATGAAGGGTCAGATTTTGCACAGTATCTAGTTATACATCTTATCATATGTATGTATATATATAATATATATAGATTTATATACACAGATATAATATATACACACACATGCATATATTATCAAAGTGCCTTCGTTGCTTGATAATGATAACTACTTTTAGTTTTCCCTTCGATGATAACTCTGCGAGCACTTCGTGACAAAAGATATTACGTGTCTGCGCTGCTGATGGATCCAAAAATGTCGTTAAAAAAAGGACATCGAAATTCCTTGCTACTATTGCAATGTCTTTGCATATCTAATAAGATTTTTTTGTTAAATGTATGAATTAATAATGGATTATACCGTTCATAGTTCTGTGAAGTTTCACCGCTGACAATGCTCTCATATAGGTTAAACATTTTTTTTTTTTTTAAACTAGTCACAGCCGATTTCGATACATGTCGATAAAAAGTCAACGTAGCCTACACATTTAATTACGATTATAACAAAACTACGCGCCACAATGAATTCAACATTATAATATTGATAAACAAGAAAGTAACAATTTAGTTACACTTCAAATGGTGTCACTAAACCGTGTAAGTCTTTTTTTTTTTTTTCCCAAGGGGTTAACTCTTTCCGTACGTTTCGCCGCACAGTGCGTCACGTTCAGTTTAATTAGTGTGAACCGGCATTAAGACATTATTTCTTTATACGTGCACTGTATCAACTTGGTATTGGTGAAATCTAATACATTGTTCAATTATCACAATTTCGTATATAATATGTTATATGGTTAATAAATATAAATATGTAGATTGATTCTTAAAAGCATGACAAGTTTTGTCTCTGAAATCCCTTCTGTTGCATTGATAAAAGGTTTCCGTACGGAAAGCGTTAATTCTTGCAATAACACCGTAAGAATCCTGTTGAAATCAACATGTTTATATTGTTACTTTCACTGCGTCGAAGGCGTTTTTTTTTTTTTTTTACAAGCCACGTACGAACATGCCTCTTTGTTATGTTTCATGAGGGCGGGGTGGAAACATCACCCCACTCTGCTGCCTTGATCTTGGTCTGATTCAACCACTGCACTCTTTAACCTGTATCATTTTTCTTGTAACTCTTGTGTTCGGTGTTCCATTTGCTCAAAAATTTGTTCCTGGCTGACCTTTGGTTATTTCTTTGGTTATGGAAGGCCCCGGTATCACTGCAAACGAATTAAAATCCATAATTGCTCAACCGCCCGTGCCAGTGGAATCATCCGAATTACTAACTCATCTCCCCAAACAAAGAAAGGTAGCTGTAGTCATCATCATAGCAGTCCCAGCACACGCCAAAAGACATAAGGCGAAACCGCACAGAAAGTGAACACAAGCCAACTGGTAGTTATTAGATATACAAGTCTTTGGTGTATGTTATTAGATATACACGTCTTTGGTGGTAGTTATTAGATATACAAGTCTTTGGTGGTAGTTATTAGATATACAAGTCTTTGGTGGTAGTTATTATACAAGTCTTTGGTGGTAGTTATTAGATATACACGTCTTTGGTGGTAGTTATTAAATATACAAGTCTTTGGTGTATGTTATTAGATATACGAGTCCTTTGTGGATGTATGTTATTAGATATACAAGTCTTTGGTGTATGTTATTAGATATACGAGTCTTTGGTGGATGTATGTTATTAGATATACGAGTCTTTGGTGGAAGTATGTTATTAGGTATACGAGTCTTTGGTGGATGTATGTTATTAGGTATACTAGATCATCTAGATCATCCTGTATATATTTGATATTTGAGAAGGAGTGCGTGGCTCGCCCTTAAACTTTTAGAATCTCTCCTGCGACGGTTTTGAGCTGTCCATAAATATTACTTGAAAGTCTTTATATGAAGGATGAGCTGCAGGGTATGCTGTTGTTAAAGGGACAAGCTGATGCCAGAAATATGCACCGTAATGCTGAAATAATCATAGGTGGTGCACAGTAAACGATGTCGGCGACATGTGCAGTTTCAGGTTATTGCTTTCATGAATGAACAATCACTCCAGGGAACTTCTGGCTTGACAATCATGAATAATATGCAGGCATTATTTCATGTATAGTGGATTCTTTGATTACTGTCACAGGGTAACGAGAAGGCGGAACGTTGAGAACAAAGGATTGTACAAAGATATCAGGAAAGATAAAGAATGTACTATTGTAATTTGCAATTGGCCACTAATATCTTCAGTAATCAGTAAAAGACGATGGTCGTATGTTGGACATGTGATGAGGAGAGATAATAACCGAACAACAAAGCAAGCCCTCATGTGGGAAACAAAAGGTAAGAGGAAAAGAGGAAGACCAAAAGAGACACTGAGAAGAACATTGATCAGAGAGGCAAGAGCAGCAGGATTCGGCTCCCTCAATGAGATAGACTTGCTTGCACAGAACAGAGACAAATGACGAGATTTGATAAGATTTATTTAGAAGGATTGAAACCTGCTAGAATAACAATTTTGATAAGAGAAAGAGTATCTGGGTCTATGTCCTATGGGCCGGCTACGGCTCGAATAGATTGTGAATTGCACAGCTGTTTATTTTCATCGCAAAGTGGCCTTTTAGTTCTAATATTTGAAATTTAACAGCACATGTGGATGAAGATTTTATGACCCCAGTACGTTCCACTCTTTTCTAAAATTATGTTATGATAGTGGGTCTGTTTCAAACAGCAAAGAAGAAAATTGGTTCATTCAAAACATAATGCTACATACAAATCTTTAAGATATCTTGGGTAATGAAAAAGAGCAATGAAGACTTACTAAAAGCTTTAAACATAAAAAAAAAAAACAAAAAAACTGGCTTATAAACACTGCCCCGCAGAGGAAGAAATACTATGGTCGCGTCAAGCAGGCTGGAAATAATAATAATGGAAGGTATGGTTCCTGGGCGATGCATCAGGGGCAGACCAGGAATAAGGTGGTTTCAAGACATGAATGAGACCTTGGACAAGACAACAAGAAGTGGGAGATCTGCCTGGAGAGGAGACATAGCTTCTGTCAAATGGACTGTGGTGAATGCAACGTTCTTTAAAGAAAATACAACATGAGATTGACGATATCAATTTGTGACACTGCACAGAAAACGTCATTATTTTTTTGTAAGTTCCAGAAAATGCGTTGATATCAATTATAATTTGCTAATTCATACACATAACAAAACAATCAAAGATTTTCAAGCTTGAGAGTTTCACCAGGATGCAGTGTTCAGTTTTGAGCACAAAAGTTTAAACATTTTAATATTCTAGCTTCTTCTAAACACGTTGAATGCACATTAAAGGAAGCACGTATTTTTTTTTTTTTACAATTACGAAATAGTAGAGATGAATAAATCATTTAAAGTATTACTGTCAAACAACTGTGATTATAGCGTGAGACTAAAGAAGTGGAATATTTGCCATAAGGGTTCAAAATCATCGGTTTTTATTTTTTACATTTTTACAGAAAACGTTTTTCATTTTGTACAGAAAGTTCCCATTTTTGGAGAACAATCGATCGACACAACACGCCACGCAAGACTGTTTCACTGAAATATCTGTGTCTCGACTTGAGTGATGACCATGTTTCTTTAGAATTTCTTTCTGCAATTTAAGGCAGTTTTTATTTAGTGTTTTCTCTTATCTTAAATTAAAAGACAGTAGTTGTTTTTTTTTCAATTGGTATTATTCTTGTTTATTATCGGTATTATATTTGTATTATTGGTATTTGAATTTCACTCGTATCGATTACAAAATATTGATTCCCTGATATATTGTTTAAGAAATTGACCCGTCATACTAGTGTAGAAATTGAAGAAATGTAACCACCTGACCCGTCAGACTAGTGTAGAAATTGAAGAAATGTAACCACCTGACCCGTCAGACTAGTGTAGAAATTGAAGAAATGTAACCACCTGACCCGTCAGACTAATGTAGAAATTGAAGAAATTTAACCACCTGACCCGTCAGACTAGTGTAGAAATTGAAGAAATGTAACCACCTGACCCGTCAGACTAATGTAGAAATTGAAGAAATGTAACCACCTCACCCGTCAGACTAATGTAGAAATTGAAGAAATTTAACCACCTGACCCGTCAGACTAGTGTAGAAATTGAAGAAATGTAACCACCTCACCCGTCAGACTAATGTAGAAATTGAAGAAATTTAACCACCTGACCCGTCAGACTAGTGTAGAAATTGAAGAAATGTAACCACCTCACCGTCAGACTAGTGTAGAAATTGAAGAAATGTAACCACCTCACCCGTCAGACTAATGTAGAAATTGAAGAAATGTAACCACCTCACCCGTCAGACTAATGTAGAAATTGAAGAAATGTAACCACCTCACCCGTCAGACTAATGTAGAAATTGAAGAAATTTAACCACCTCACCCGTCAGACTAATGTAGAAATTGAAGAAATGTAACCACCTCACCCGTCAGACTAATGTAGAAATTGAAGAAATTTAACCACCTGACCCGTCAGACTAATGTAGAAATTGAAGAAATGTAACCACCTGACCCGTCAGACTAATGTAGAAATTGAAGAAATGTAACCACCTGACCCGTCAGACTAATGTAGAAATTGAAGAAATTTAACCACCTCACCGTCAGACTAATGTAGAAATTGAAGAAATGTAACCACCTGACCCGTCAGACTAATGTAGAAATTGAAGAAATGTAACCACCTCACCCGTCAGACTAATGTAGAAATTGAAGAAATTTAACCACCTGACCCGTCAGACTAATGTAGAAATTGAAGAAATGTAACCACCTGACTCGTCAGACTAATGTAGAAATTGAAGAAATGTAACCACCTGACCCGTCAGACTAATGTAGAAATTGAAGAAATGTAACCACCTGACTCGTCAGACTAATGTAGAAATTGAAGAAATGTAACCACCTGACCCGTCAGACTAATGTAGAAATTGAAGAAATGTAACCACCTCACCCGTCAGACTAATGTAGAAATTGAAGAAATTTAACCACCTGACCCGTCAGACTAATGTAGAAATTGAAGAAATGTAACCACCTCACCCGTCAGACTAATGTAGAAATTGAAGAAATGTAACCACCTCACCCGTCAGACTAATGTAGAAATTGAAGAAATGTAACCACCTGACCCGTCAGACTAGTGTAGAAATTGAAGAAATGTAACCACCTGACTCGCCAGACTAGAGTAGAAATTGAAGAAATGTAACCACCTGACCCGTCAGACTAGTGTAGAAATTGAAGAAATGTAACCACCTGACCCGTCAGACTAGTGTAGAAATTGAAGAAATGTAACCACCTGACCCGTCAGACTAGTGTAGAAATTGAAGAAATGTAACCACCTGACCCGTCAGACTAGTGTAGAAATTGAAGAAATGTAACCACCTGACCCGTCAGACTAATGTAGAAATTTAAGAAATGTAACCACCTGACCCGTCAGACTAGTGTAGAAATTGAAGAAATGTAACCACCTGACCCGTCAGACTAATGTAGAAATTGAAGAAATGTAACCACCTGACCCGTCAGACTAGTGTAGAAATTGAAGAAATGTAACCACCTGACCCGTCAGACTAGTGTAGAAATTGAAGAAATGTAACCACCTGACCCGTCAGACTAGTGTAGAAATTGAAGAAATGTAACCACCTGACTCGCCAGACTAGTGTAGAAATTGAAGAAATGTAACCACCTGACTCGCCAGACTAGAGTAGAAATTGAAGAAATGTAACCACCTGACCCGTCAGACTAGTGTAGAAATTGAAGAAATGTAACCACCTGACTCGCCAGACTAGGTAGAAATTGAAGAAATGTAACCACCTGACCCGTCAGACTAATGTAGAAATTGAAGAAATGTAACCACCTCACCCGTCAGACTAATGTAGAAATTGAAGAAATGTAACCACCTGACTCGCCAGACTAGAGTAGAAATTGAAGAAATGTAACCACCTGACCCGTCAGACTAATGTAGAAATTGAAGAAATGTAACCACCTCACCCGTCAGACTAGTGTAGAAATTGAAGAAATGTAACCACCTCACCCGTCAGACTAATGTAGAAATTGAAGAAATGTAACCACCTGACTCGCCAGACTAGAGTAGAAATTGAAGAAATGTAACCACCTGACCGTCAGACTAGTGTAGAAATTGAAGAAATGTAACCACCTGACTCGCCAGACTAGTGTAGAAATTGAAGAAATGTAACCACCTGACTCGCCAGACTAGTGTAGAAATTGAAGAAATGTAACCACCTGACCCGTCAGACTAGTGTAGAAATTGAAGAAATGTAACCACCTGACTCGTCAGACTAGAGTAGAAATTGAAGAAATGTAACCACCTGACTCGCCAGACTAGAGTAGAAATTGAAGAAATGTAACCACCTCACCCGTCAGACTAGTGTAGAATTGAAGAAATGTAACCACCTGACTCGTCAGACTAGAGTAGAAATTGAAGAAATGTAACCACCTGACTCGCCAGACTAGAGTAGAAATTGAAGAAATGTAACCACCTGACTCGCCAGACTAGAGTAGAAATTGAAGAAATGTAACCACCTCACCCGTCAGACTAATGTAGAAATTGAAGAAATGTAACCACCTGACTCGCCAGACTAGTGTAGAAATTGAAGAAATGTAACCACCTGACTCGCCAGACTAATGTAGAAATTGAAGAAATGTAACCACCTGACTCGCCAGACTAATGTAGAAATTGAAGAAATGTAACCACCTGACTCGCCAGACTAGAGTAGAAATTGAAGAAATGTAACCACCTCACCCGTCAGACTAATGTAGAAATTGAAGAAATGTAACCACCTGACTCGCCAGACTAGTGTAGAAATTGAAGAAATGTAACCACCTGACTCGCCAGACTAATGTAGAAATTGAAGAAATGTAACCACCTGACTCGCCAGACTAATGTAGAAATTGAAGAAATGTAACCACCTGACTCGCCAGACTAGAGTAGAAATTGAAGAAATGTAACCACCTCACCCGTCAGACTAATGTAGAAATTGAAGAAATGTAACCACCTGACTCGCCAGACTAGTGTAGAAATTGAAGAAATGTAACCACCTGACTCGCCAGACTAATGTAGAAATTGAAGAAATGTAACCACCTGACTCGCCAGACTAGAGTAGAAATTGAAGAAATGTAACCACCTGACTCGTCAGACTAGAGTAGAAATTGAAGAAATGTAACCACCTGACCCGTCAGACTAGAGTAGAAATTGAAGAAATGTAACCACCTGACTCGCCAGACTAGAGTAGAAATTGAAGAAATGTAACCACCTGACTCGCCAGACTAGAGTAGAAATTGAAGAAATGTAACCACCTGACCCGTCAGACTAGAGTAGAAATTGAAGAAATTTAACCACCTGACCCGTCAGACTAGAGTAGAAATTGAAGAAATTTAACCACCTGACCCGTCAGACTAGAGTAGAAATTGAAGAAATGTAACCACCTGACTCGCCAGACTAGAGTAGAAATTGAAGAAATTTAACCACCTGACCGTCAGACTAGAGTAGAAATTGAAGAAATGTAACCACCTGACTCGCCAGACTAGAGTAGAAATTGAAGAAATGTAACCACCTGACTCGCCAGACTAGAGTAGAAATTGAAGAAATGTAACCACCTGACTCGCCAGACTAATGTAGAAATTGAAGAAATGTAACCACCTGACCCGTCAGACTAGTGTAGAAATTGAAGAAATGTAACCACCTGACTCGCCAGACTAATGTAGAAATTGAAGAAATGTAACCACCTGACTCGCCAGACTAATGTAGAAATTGAAGAAATGTAACCACCTGACTCGCCAGACTAATGTAGAAATTGAAGAAATGTAACCACCTGACTCGCCAGACTAATGTAGAAATTGAAGAAATGTAACCACCTGACTCGCCAGACTAATGTAGAAATTGAAGAAATGTAACCACCTGACTCGCCAGACTAGAGTAGAAATTGAAGAAATGTAACCACCTGACTCGCCAGACTAGAGTAGAAATTGAAGAAACATAATCTCCCTTCCCCCGCACACACATGCCCCGTTCCATAAATCTAGTATGATAGTTTATGTTTTAACGAAGTGAAATGGATAGGGATTGGTGTATGTGTGCGTGCGTATGTGTGCGCGGTGGAAAAAAAGGGGGGGGGGGGGTGGAGTTTACCAAGTCCGTCTTCTTCTTCTTTCCTTCCTCATCTGCTTTTCAGCGTCGAGGGAAGATATAATTTGCGGTCTTTTGCTCTTCTGTTCGCCTCTGCTGCTGCTATGTTTCCTAGTGCTTCTAATATTCCATCGACCCATTTTTTTCGTGGTCGACCTTTGGGTCTGGTGTTCTGACAACGTTTGTTGAAGGCTCGTTGTGTTGTGTTTTGTTCATTCTGCCTTGTCACGTGGCCAAACCATTTTATCTGTTGTTTCCTTATATATTATATGGCGGGGGCTGTTCCTAGCTTTTTTCTTAGTTCTTCATTTCTGATCATATCTCTCAGACTATTTCCTGTCATTCGTCTAACACATTTCATCTCTGTAGAGGTTATTTTTCTTATTGTTCTTGCATCTAGGGTCCAGGTCTGGCATTGGTAGCACAACATTGGGATGACGATTATCTTTAGTTGCAATAATCCCAGCTCAGTTCCTTGTTAGCTTTTTTATATTTGTTTATGTTTAAAACATCGAATCTAAAACAGGCACAACAATCTGGACGCCATACTTAATTGTTAAGTCATCGCTTCGATCCAGGAATATTTGGTTTATTTATAGCCTGCCCCGGCCTTCCCACTTATCAATATTTTGTGTTGTTATGATGACGCATGCGTGGTGGGACTTCCATTTAGTGCTGTTGCTACTGCTACTGTATATATTTTTGTATGATTTGTTCTATTTTGAAAGGTTGTTTTTGTTAATGGGGAGAATTTGTTGCACACATTATTGATGGTGATATTTTGAGTAGTGGTAGGTACATAAAAAGAAAAAAATAAATAAACTGCAGACCAATCACAGCTTGAGGTAGTAAAAATGGAGGGAGAGATGCTTAATGTGAGAGATAATAACGTTGGGCAGCACTACGTAACGAATGCACAGGCAACACATTAACAGATGGGGTAGTAAAAATTGAGGGTGTGGCGTGCTGGGAATATGGCGTTAGGGCCTACATTTTTATTTTAAACCTTCGGCATATTTTTTAATGTGATCGGCACAGCGCCAGAGCGCGTTTCTTTCTCATGAAATAAATTTTCGGTAGTTTTACAGCTGTGTAGATTGGTTCAATGAATCCTACCTTTAATCTACAGTAGACTTCAATAAGTACAACTTTATCGCAATTTCTTACAGCTGGAGCATTTTGCTTGAGGGTTGGAGTGTGGCTCCTTTATCTTCTAAAACACTGTTAAGCATGTGGTCTTTCGTTGTTTGGGCGGTCTCTTTGTTTATTTCTTTCCTTCTCCCTCCCTCTTCCTTCCCCCTTCCCCCTTCCCCCTTCCTCCTTCCTTCCTTCCTTCCTTCCTTCCTTCCTTCCTTCCTTCCTTCCTTCCTTCCTTCCTTCCTTCCTTCCTTCCTTCCTTCCTTCCTTCCTTCCTTCCTCCCTCCCTCCCTCCCTCCCTCCCTCCCTATATCGTACAACCGTTGGGCGGGAGGGGGGGATCGTGGAAACACGAATATTATGTTGTTTTACGATATTGAACTGTTCTACTTTCCTTGTGTTTGTGTGTGTTTATTATCAACCAATTTCCTGGACTTTTAATGTTCTTGAAAAATTTATAATTTTCCCCCCTCTGTCCATGGTATTATTATGTAACGTTTGCATTGAAAGGCATTAGTGTATTTTTCAGCAGATCACCCGATTGTCCATGTTTCACAGTGTCATAAATTGCTTAGGGAAAAGTACATATTATTAATTTAAGAACAAACATTTCTAAAAATGTAGACATATATTCTGTTTATCTTTTATCCTGGTGGCCTGTGTTTTGTTCATTAAATTATTTATTATTGATCTCTATCCAGAGCACAAATTTCTGACGTTCAGTCTTTTATTCTTTAATAGGCTAATATCTCCAATATTAAATTCGCCTTTCATGTCACTCTTGGCGATATAAAACTCTTTATAAATATCTGTGTGTAGATAGGGCAATATTTTCATTAGGTGTTCTCACGTTGAGCACGCGCTTCGACCCTTTAGTTTCTTTACACGTTACAGGAAGCTGGGTCGTCACCTTCATGCTGTATTCTGAGACTAAAAGCTCCCGAAATATCTTGGCTGGATATATTGTATACAATCCATGGCGGATTATCAGTGATATATTAGGTGTCTAGGGAGTCACGCTAGCTCAGTGGTTTAGTGCACTGGATTACAAAGGACGGTTTCCGGGTTCACCCAACTTAAATGGATACCGGATTTTTTTTTTTTCTGGGAAAGAAAAGCGGCACGGACGTAATACCGACCACATTACCCCCAAAATCATGTGCCGAATGCCTGTAAAATGTATGGTCACTAACACCATATTCCCTATACACCGGCGCGACGGGGCTCTTTACTTTACTTGACTTTCTACTATTAGTTGTCTATCCCATTTGTTTCTTTCGGAAATAAAATTCGTTTACGATTCTTCTAATGCACTATTTGTTTTCATGATACGAAGATATATTCCATATTTGTAGTTAGAAATTGAAAATTTAATTCCTTAATCTTGTCAACGTTTGTTCTCAGCAAATATGAATATACTAAACTTCCAATAATACAAACTTGGATTAAGCTAAAAAGTTCAGATTATTGTGTAGTGTCACAAGCTGTAAATACTCATACGAAATAGAATATTATAGAAAAAATGAGCTGAACGTAATATATTCTGTGTTTGTATGTACACACATTCAGCAAAATGTATGGGTTGGTAATTAAAATGCCACTTTGAGGTTAAGACAAGCAGCGTGTACCAGCCTATATTGGTTGAAACTGTGGTCTATATAATATTTCACGATCATTGAATCTACTCCCCACACCTGGCCAGAACCTACCTGTAACAACCATAACGTACCGGACAGCGTTGATTAATGACTTCATTACAATGTTTAGCATGCTCACTTCTATCATCTATAATGTCATGTGATTTATACGTTACAATGCGACTGCTGTAACGAACATTTCTTTCACGAACATTTTGTTTCCACAGTGCATCGTATCAGTTCTGTTGTGACTGTTTTCTATGCATCGACACCACGTTATCTGGTACCTTATGTCTTTATCGTCCACGATCTCTTTTTCCTTTTATCTTGCCAGTTGTAACCAAGTATTCTAACTTTCCTCTTCTCATGATGTGCCCGAAAAATGTTTCTTTCTGATGCTTTTTAGGAGCTGCCTTTTTCTTCCTAATACTGAATATTAGCTCTCTTTTGCTTTGGCCTCTTTCAGAACATTTTCATTGCTCTTCTTATCTGTCCATGACCATTTTGCCAGATGTAACTTTCCTCTTCTCGTCTTGTGACCGAAAAATGACGATTTTGTTTTCTTCTGATGTCTTTAGGTGTTCCCTTTTAGTGTTGCCCTTTTTTAGAATGTGATCGTTGGTCTTTTTAGCTTTCTAGAGAACTTTCAACATTCTTCAAGTGATGAAGATTGTTTCTTCGATATGACCATTACTTGTCTTCTTACTACTCACACATGAAATGTATGTGACCTGGAAACATACTGACTGCATTATCCATTCCTGTATGGATTCATGTCGCGGAAGCTAAGGACCCCAGCAATCTGTATTTATTATAGGCATCTCAGGATGTTTTGCTAACATTTAGACATGTCTTTTACGACCTGTTTCTAACTTTGTTTTGCACAGAGATATTGGTCTTTGTATACGTACATGTAATGCTCAGAAACATTATGTTGACGAGTTTATCTCTATTATATTAAACTAGTTCTACATTACCATGGATGCGAACTTTGTATTTTCATATATGTAACTCTCCTCTGTCCTTCTTCTCTGACTCCTCCTTCCCTTTCTTTCTTTCTTTCTTTCTTTCTTTCTTTCTTTCTTTCTTTCTTTCTTTCTTTCTTTCTTTCTTTCTTTCTTTCTTCTTTCTCTTTCTTTCTTTCTTTCTTTCTTTCGTGCTTTCTTATTTTTCATGCTTTCTTTCTTTCTTTCTCTCTCCCTCCTTCTTTCTTTCTTTCATGCTTTCTTTCTTTCTCCCCCCCCCAACTCTCTCCCTTTCTTTCTACCTCATGTCCCTCGCCCCTCATTCCTCCCCCTCCTCGCCCATCCTTCCTCCATCCCTTACTTTACCTTTTATGAATATCAAACTACTGGTGTCTGCACGAGGAGAGGGGATGTTAGAACAGATCGCGAGCCGAGGTAAAAGTGTTTGAGAAGAAAATAAGGACATAACAAGGTTGGACAGCAGTGAGAGGCTATTTATCTTTAAGAGAAGTTTAGAAAATAAACATCAACATGGAGATGGTAAACAACATTGAAGGACCGGAAGTTGTCTAAAGGCACGACTGTCTCCTTTCGTCGGCGTGCCATTTAAACGTAGTGATAGCAGTATTATGTTTTTTGTTGTTCTGTTTTTCAAATATTCCCTTTTGTTCTTTCATAATCCGCAGGTGTGATCATCAGTGTTGCATCGTTAACCTAAATATGCCCCTTTATACATTAAACACTGCAGCAAAGAGAAGGTCGCGCTTTTCGTGTTCTCAATACTCACCACAACACCGTCTTTTTCCGCCATTTTTTTAGATCTATGTTGTGTTTTCTGGCTTGGATTTATGTGTTTAATTTTGTGTAGATTGTTTGTTATACCTGATGAAAGCTTTTACCGAAACGTTGTGGATTGTCTTGTCTTTCTATTAGTTTAACAGCTGTATATCATTTTATGTTTATTTGATATGTTCTCTGCAGCTTTACTTGCAGCCATGAATAGTGTGTAATATTTTGTATATTTGATATTTGTGCTTAGCTCTAGTGGATAATTTCTCGTATTTCACGACCTTGTTGTAACGAATTTAACATATGCGGCTTCGGGGGGTTCACCCGAGGTATGAAAATTGGTACCAGAGATTTTCTTTTGGGGATGTAAAACAGCCCTAGCGTGATATTGACCACTCCACTCTGTGTTCATGAGCTGGAAAAAATGGACACTAAAACTGATATTAGTCCATACGCCCTAAGGTATCACAGACTAACTTCTTTCCCCAAATCCAGTTAAGTCTTAGTGAAGTCGATACGCCTGATCCAGGATTGAATATGAAATGTAACAGTCGTTGCACAATAAACCATATACAAGTAAATGATATCCCGCAGCAAATAAAGTCTGGAAGGGGATTGGTATGGTGGTAACATGAGGTCACACATTTTGGGGCTTAGATGCGTTAGTGTAGTTCTTTCTCATTGATATTTTTCCCAGTGTATTCTGTGTCGTTGATATTTTGCCCAGTGTACTTTTTTGTCGTTGTTAATTTTCCCAGTGTACGTCTGTGTCGTTGTTAATTTTCCCAGTGTACTTTCATCTTGTTGATATTCTAGCAGTGTAATTCTGTTCGTTGTTATTTTGCCCAGTGTACTTCTTTCACGTTGATATTTTGCCCATTGTACTTTCCTCTCGTTGATATTTTCCCAGTGTACTTTAATCTGGTTGATATTCTAGCAGTGTAATTCTGTTTCGTTGTTATTTTGCCCAGTGTACTTCTTTCACGTTGATATTTTGCCCATTGTACTTTCCTCTCGTTGATATTTTCCCAGTGTACTTTCATCTCGTTTATGTAATTCCCAGTGTACTTTCTCTTTGATATTTTGCCCAGTGTACTTTCATCTGGTTGATATTTTCCCAGTGTACTTTTGATATTTTCCCAGTGTACTTTTATCTCGTTGGTATTTTCCCAGTACACTTTCTTCGCGATGCTATTTTCCCAGTTGACTTTCTTCTCGTTGATAATTTCCCAGTTTACTTTTTGTCGTTGATATTTTCAAAGTGTACTTCGTTTTCGATGTTATTTTTCCCACTGTACTTTAGTCTCACTGATTTTTTTCCCCAGTGTACTTTTTTGTCGATGTCATCTTCCCTATTGTATTTTCTTGTCATTGATAGTTTTCCAGTGTTGTGAACTAAAATAATTAAAATTAAAAACTGAAATAATTGTAGCCATGCGGTAAAGCTAGGAAGCCGCGATAGCTCAATGGTTAGTGAACTGGACTACAAAGGACAAGGGGTAGGGTTCGATCCCAACCGACGGCTTCCGGGTTCACCCAGCCTTTAATGGGTACCGGATTTTTTTCTGGGAAAGTGAAGCGGCACGGGCGTAATACTGACCACATTACCCCAAAAATCATGTGCCGAAGGTCTGTAAAATTTATGGTCACTAACACCATATTCTATATACGCCACTTGGCGTGACGGGGGTACTTTACTTTTTTTATGCGGTAAAGCTGGTTGCAGTGAACAAGTCGAGGGGTGTAACGTACACTACACTTCAGCTTGATTGTTATTTTCCCTAACCCATTCAACCAGGTAACTATTATACATTAGCTTGGTCTGTGTAGGCGTCAGTGATTTATTTCACTGACTCCTCATCGCCGTGTCACTGCTACGCTACTAAAGTTATCATGCACATACTTAATTTTGCCTTGAAGCTGGTAAATCGTTGTATTTGGATTTGAAATAACGAGTTAAACGCAGTGTATGTTGACAGCTTTAAGAGGAGAAAACCTTGAAGTGTTGGCCTACATTCGGCCGTTCACAGAATTCAACAGACATACGACATTACGTTTCTCTTGTGTGTACATATGTCTGTTTTTTTTTCTGAGGAAGGCCGTATATAGGCCGAAACGTGAATAGTGTTATATTATTCTCCTATGTAAAACTATAGTAAGAAAACAGAAGTAATGGTCATATCGAAGAAACAACCACCACCAGCATGCAGCATATAATTGAAACAAGTGCAACGGGTCAAATACTTGGGCACAATAATAACATATGATGGAAGATGCACCACGGAAATAAAAAGCAGAATAGCTCAGGCCAAAATAGCATTTCAGAAAATGAAAAATATCTTATGCAACAAATCTATGTTAATAGAAATGAGAAAGAGAGTTCATCGGTGCTATATAGAACCAATTCTGACCTATGGAAGCGAATCATGGACAATAGACAAACAAATGAAAAGACGATTAGAGGCCACAGAGATAGGATTTCTCAGAAGAATGTTGAAAGTTCCCTGGACAGATAAAAAGACCAATGAGGAAGTTCTCAAAGAGGCCAACACAAAAAGGCCGCTCCTAAAAAACATCAGAAAGAAACAATCAACATTTTTTGGGCACATCATGAGAAGAGAAAAGTTGGAATACTTGGTTACAACAGGCAAAATACAAGGAAAGAGATATATCGGACGACAAAGAGAGAAAATACTGGATAGCTTCGTGTCATGGCATGGAAAACAGTCAACAACAGAATTGATACGAAGCGCTGTAGATAGAAGATTGTGGAGGGACATGATCACCTACGCCAACCGGTATGGTACATGATGATGATGATGTAAAACTATCACCGAACACGTTTTCAACTCGTTTATTAACCACCAGCTTTACCGCAGCTCTGCATTTAATTACATGTTCCTGATTTGGGGTAACCAGTGACAACGAAATCGTGCATTTAAATCAGTTCCTCCATTCATTAGATTTCGATCTCTTCGCTGTCTCAATGTTACAGTGATTCATGATTTTTCCTCTATAATCGACTCGTTACATTTCGGTTTTCCCTGGCCATTAGCTCCCACGGTGCGTGTTTAGATCTTTCCCCCAATTGCGCGTCTCAGTATTGTATTCCCGTGCCTACGTGTGTCCCGTGTTGCATTGATTATCTGGATGTGCCCGCTCGTTATAAAATTCGTGGCTGCAAAGTGGTTAATGCACTCGGGCATGTTGATCAAATAACACGGCTTCAGGAGTCATCGATTTTGTTTTTCTCCTGGAAATTGTCACAAATATGTTCCGTGAAGAAAGTGGGCGGCCTTAAGTGGTGCTGACCATATTACCCGTGAATAAGTTTTGATATTGATGGAAAAAAAAATATGGGTACCGAACGTAACTTGTTTTACGGGTACTCTATACCTGGTTGTAGTGATATTGCTCTCTCTTGTTTGCCTATTGGTACTACTAAGAAGTGTAGTGAAAGTGATGATTCAAATCTATTATTTTTTTTCACCTTTTACCATTGTATTTAGTTATTTTCCTGTTGTAACGTTCTGTTTTAATTTCCCATTGTGGACATTACTCCTGTGTGTTACCGGGGCCTCATTATGAGGGAAGTAAAGAATAGTGACACTGTGACCTTCCAGGCATGTCGTAAGAGGCGACTAAGGAGGTTGATCGATGGCTTGACAAGTTGTCATTCTAAAAAAGTATTGTTATAGAAACAGAGCCATAAGTTTTGGAAGCAGTGATCTCTGCAATATGTGCCATTTTGGCACGCAAGGTTTCTGTTTTTTGAGATTGTGGTTCTCCCTATGTGCCGTCTTCGGCTCGAAAGGACGATAGATAGATAGATTGTGAACATTACCATGTCTCTCACTTCCTATTGTAAAATTCTACTGTACCATTTGCCAGGGTATATTCCTACTTTTCATTATTCCAAATATTTCTTTTTGACTTGTATTCTTTCTTATGTCTACGATCTCTGTCTCTGCTTCTCTTTCTCTCTCTGTCTTATTTCTTATTTCTCCAATTTTTTTCGTATCATTGGATCTAATAGTTCCTAATTTTTGTTTCTTCTTGCGTCTTCTCATCTTTGCTTTGTTTCGTGGGTCATCATTTCCTTTTTTCTTGCATCTTTTAACTTTGAATCTAAAGTTTCTCATGGACTTCTTTATTCATTATTACATCTTCTCTCAACGTTGAATCTTTTGTATCTCACTGGCCCTTATTCATTATTACATCTTCTCTCAACGTTGAATCTTTTGTATCTCACTGGCCTTATTCATTATTACATCTTCTCTCAACGTTGAATCTTTTGTATCTCACTGGCCTTTATTCATTATTACATCTTCTCTCAACGTTGAATCTTTTGTAACTCACTGGCCCTTATTCATTATTACATCTTCTCTCAACGTTGAATCTTTTGTATCTCACTGGCCTTTATTCATTATTACATCTTCTCTCAACGTTGAATCTTTTGTAACTCACTGGCCCTTATTCATTATTACACCTTCTATCAATCTTGAATCTGTGTATCTCATGGCTCGTCATTTACTCATTATTACACCTTTTATCGCCAGTAAGCATTACCCATCCCTGTCCCTGAGGACTTCGTTTCCTTCTCCCTGAACATAATTTACTGCTCATTGAGCATCAGTTACACTTATTGTATAGCAGAATTGACACAAAAGGCTAAGGGACATGGAATCACATTGTATGTTTGTGCTCTAGTTTCACGACTCCAGTATTTCCTGCACGGACACTCCTAGTCAATGAAACAGTTACAGTAAACATCTTCTTTGTTCGTGTAGGTAATAAAATACGCATTCTTTCACTCATGCACACAAATGATACAAATGCTTAGAGATTAACTTGAAAAATGTGTCACACACCTACACTTGTTTACTGTAGGGTAATCTATCTGTACAATGATGGCGAAGTCACGATGGTATAGCATCAGCTAGCGCCGATGGGATAAAGTACATAGTTCTGCGCTGACACGCAAGGGCGTAACCAGGCTTTTGTTATAGGGGAATGTGTTAACTGGCACAGCTCAGGTGTTTACTTTGCGATTCTTCAATGTGATGGAATGTACTCACAGCAGCACACACATTTCTTCCCTCGTATGAGGTGCGCGTGGCCGTGCGGCTAAAACCACTGTTCCGCTGGCTGAAAAGCTGACGTGCGGTGTTCGAAGCCCGCGGTAGACAAAGGATTTTTTCTATCGGGGGTGAAATAAAAATCCTGAGTCTCACACGTCGTGGCGACTGCTTGACCAAGCGGCCTCTATCCCTCTGGTTCTATCGTTGCCCCCCGACATACACCAGCAATGGTACTATGTGTCTTAAAGATAGTTTAAAAAAAAAAATAGTTTAATTTGTATTTTTTGCTCTACTTTTTTGGGTACTTATTTGTGCTTTATAGATTATATTTTATCTGATATTTTTATAATTTGATATATATTTATTCTTTTTTAGCTTGCTGTTCATGCGTGTTTTTTGTAAGTTGTTATTTATTTGTGATTAAAATAATGATTGCACTTTTAGTGCTTTATATTGTATGATCTTACATAGTTTGACTTCCGTTTGCTGTTATAATAAATATCGGGTGTGTGAGCGCGTGCACACGCTTGCCTTTTCTTCAGTAACTTAGTTTATTTATAAAAAAAATCTTAATGATCATAACATCAGAATAGGCCAACAGAGGAGCAAAAGACCGGAAGCTATATTTGCTCTACACGTTAGAAGGCAAATTGTGAAATGAAAAACTAAGAAGAAAAATAGAAATATGGTCAAACGTCGAAAGGTCGCTGATCCGGCACAGTGATATTATTTCTGCGTGTGGAAGAATTTAGCGACGTGTAATGAGTTCATGAGTTGACGTACTATCAACCCCTTACATACACGTGCGAAAGCTGGAAAACAACACGAGACAGAAACAACGTTGAACGCATTTGAAAATATGTGTCTAAGGAAAATACTTGGTATAGCGTGGAACGAATTCAAAACAAACGAGGAAATGAGAGAAATCACCAGTCAATCACTAATATCAGTAATCAAGAAACAAAAAAAAAAAAAACAACAATGGACTTATATTGAACATGCGGTGAGAAAACATAGTAACCGAATAGCAAAGCAAGCCCTCAATGCTTGCAAGTCCAAAATGGCGAGATTTAATAAAAGATCTTGGCAAGAATTGAGACTGCTAGAAAGAAAATTTAGAAAAAGGATGAGTATCTGGGTCTATACCCTTTGGGCCGACTAGGCCTCGAAATGTCTCTAGTAGACAGAATAAATTCAAGATAGCAATGAACCCTTTTGGACTACTCTCACCGAGACAGATGCAGTTAGTGATTGAGAAACATTCATATTGTTAAAAGGGCAATGTTAACAATTGCAAAGGGAGCTTGATGATGGCACATCATGGAGAGCATGTATAAGAAATGGTATAACATCATTTGAGACTGTGCTAAGACAAAACTTAGAAGTGAAAAGACTCACGAAAAAGGATGGAAAAACCCTGTGGGTCAGTGGACCTGACTTGCTCATTCTGTGGTCGTGTGTGTTTGTCAAACATTGGTAGAATTAGTCACGAGAGATGCTGTTCGACAAAAAACAAAACCTAAAAAAAAATACACAATAGCCTCCACTACACCGTCTGACAGGACGGAAAGGGCCATATATATATATATATATATATATATAACTATAACATGTCTATCTTAGAAAAATGTCTCCGTGATGGCAAGGCGGGGACCCACATTATCACTACTCAGTCCACGCCCTTGCCAAGCTCGTGTGAAGCCACCCAGACTGGACGTGAAATCTCACGCCCAAATACCGCCGGACATGACGTCAGTAAACATAGTTAGGTGGAGTGTGGCTTTGAGACATGGTTTGTGGTTGACCATAGCCCCGCGGAGCTCTTTCTGATCGATGAGAATCGTGCATGGCGTTTTGGTTTATATATATATATATATATATATATATATATATATATATATATATATATATATATATATATATATATATGTTTTAAAAATATTTCTCTTCTGCTCCCCACCCCTTTTTTTTTAACCTCTCCCAAAAATGCTTAATCTTAAAATCTGAAGGCAATATATAATCATCATCAAGTACCATGCTTACTAGCGTAGGTGATGTCTCTCCACAATTTTCGATCTGGACAGTTATTTATTATTTCTGTTGTTGACCTTCTGCCAATCCATTCTCTTAAGCTGTCTGGTATATTTTTCCTTTGCCCTTTCTATCTCTTCGTCCCTCTATTTTCCCAGTTGTTACATTATATTCCAGCTGTTCCCTTCTTATTGCATGGCCAAAAAAAAAAAATGATCGTTTCTTCCTAATATTGGAAATTAGCTTTATTTTTGCTTTGGCCTCTTTCAGAATGTTTTCATTACTCTTCTTATCTGTCCATGGTACTCTCAACATTCTTCTGTAAAACCACATTTCTACAGCCTCCAGTAATTTTCTTGTCTATTATCCTATTGTCCATTATTCACATCCTTGTGTTAAGACTGGCTCTACCCAACATTTAAGAACTCTTTTTTCTTGTTTCTGTTGTCAAAAAATTGATTGCACAGTATCTTCCTCATTTTTTTAAAGCTATTTTTGCCTGAGCCATTCTGCATCTCACCTCCACCTCTATTGTACATCTACCATATGAGGTTAAAATATATAGTAAGTTCACCGAATCAGACTAATCAATATTTGTTCTTACTTATCGTGCAACTTGACTTTGACGCTTTCTATACTTTTGTTCATGACAGCTCTAAGAAGCTAATGGCCCGAAACACTTGCTCGTCGCCGTCAACTTCTGATGGTCAGATTTTCTCCGGTGTACAGCTCTGTATAAAGCGTTTCCTATTACCCTTAACAGCCTTATGTTTCAATTCCGTAGCTGCTGGTAAATTATACGTTATTAGTATCTAGCGCGATTGAGATGGTTGATAAGTGAATATGAACAGCCATACATTCATTTATTGGATACCGTCTCCATCTCTAAGATGGCTTTTTGTAAGTTGTTGTGTCTTGTCATGTCCCCACAATTGTCTTTCTCTAATTGTGTTCATCATTGAGTGCCTTCTCCGCAACGAAGGTTGGCTACCATGGATCGCCATTCTACTCTGTTTTTCGCTTTGATGGTGCAGACTGTCATAGATTGACTTGTCCATCTTTTGATGTTACTCGTCCATGTTAGTCTTGGTCTGCCTCTGCCTCGTTTACCTTGTATTTTCACTTCCAATATTACTTTTAGTAGGCTGTTGTGTCTTTTAACATGCCCCAAAAATTTCATTTGTCTTGTCTTAATTATATTTAGTAGTTCTCTTTTTATTTTCAGTTGTTTTAAAACTTCATCGTTTATCTTTTCTTTCCATCCAATTCTACCTATTCTTCTATAAATCCACAGTTCAAAGGCTTCAATTTTCTGTTCTGTTATCTTGTCTAATGTCCATGTTTCTGCACCATACAGGAATCTTGAGAAGATGTAACATTTTGCCATTCTTAGTTTCAGCCTTGCTGATATTTGTTTTGTTGTTAGTATATTTTTCATGGCATTAAAATTACTTTTTGCCATACATATTCTTACTAATTGTGTTAATTGTTTTTTTTTGGTTTTCTTTTTACTTTAAGATGATTCAAGACTACGCTGTTTGCCTTCTTTATCTTCCACCCAATTCGTACAACCCACACAGCTTAGACAATAGATAATATATCTTGAGAATGTCATGGTCAGCTAAGAAGAATAACGAAGACTTTATAGAGGAGGTCAAAGCAAACATAAAGCTTACTTTCAATATCAGAGGGAAACTTCTATCACTGTTGCCCGTGATTTGAGAAGGGAAATTAATATAAATTCGGACAACTGGAAAAGTTGGTTATGAAGAGAGTGGCACACAGAGAAGAGTACAAGACAGTTAAAGACGATTATTTGGTGTGAAGTCAAGAACAGAATGGATAAACTAATGTAAAAATAGGAAGCTTATGAGAGAAATAATCGTCAATCTCAGCAGGCACGGTATATGATGATGTCGATGATTTAGCCTGGCGGCAAGCAAGGATATATGGGGATGGATTGGGGAGTTGAAATACAGTAGTAATTTGGGGATTGTTTTCGTTTATCTGAGTTATATGATTGCTTATTTGCGTTGTCTGGTTTTATGGTTACACGTTTGTGTTCGTCTGTTCGTCTAGTTGTGTTATTTATTGATTGCCTCGTCTACTTTCGTGATTACTAGTTTATGCTCGTTTAATTCTGTTATTGCTTGTTTGTTCTCGTCTACTGCCTATTCGTGTTGTCTCCTTCTATGATTGTTTGTTGTGTTGGTATACTCCTACGATTGCTAGTTTGTATTAGTATCCTTCTAGGATTGCTTGTTTGTATGTCTTCTTCTATGATTGTCTGTTTGTGTTGGTCTCCTTGTGTGAATGTTTGTTCGTGTTGGTCTCCTTCTATGATGTTTGTGTAGGTCTCCTTCTATGGTTGCTTGTTTGTATGTCTCCTTCTATTATTGTTTGTTTGTTTGTTTGTTTGTGTTGGTCTCCTTGTGTGAATGTTTGTTTGTGTTGGTCTCCTTGTGTGAATGTTTGTTTGTGTTGGTCTCCTTGTGTGAATGTTTGTTTGTGTTGGTCTCCTTGTGTGAATGTTTGTTTGTGTTGGTCTCCTTGTGTGAATGTTTGTGTTGGTCTCCTTGTGTGAATGTTTGTTTGTGTTGGTCTCCTTGTGTGAATGTTTGTGTTGATCTCCTTGTGTGAATGTTTGTTTGTGTTGGTCTCCTTCTATTATTGTTTGTTTGTTTGTGTTGGTCTCCTTGTGTGAATGTTTGTGTTGGTCTCCTTGTGTGAATGTTTGTGTTTATCTCCTTGTGTGAATGTTTGTTTGTGTTGGTCTCCTTCTATTATTGTTTGTTTTGGTCTCTTTCTATGATTGTTTATTTGTGTTGGTCTCCTTCTATGGTTGCTTGTTTGTATGTCTCCTTCTATGATTGTCTGTTTGTGTTGATCTCCTACTATGGTTGCTTGTTTGTATGTCTCCTTCTATTATTGTTTGTTTGTGTTGGTCTCCTTGTGTGAATGTTTGTTTTGGTCTCTTTCTATGAATGTTTGTTTGTGTTGGTGTCCTTCTATGATGTTTGTGTAGGTCTCCTTCTATGGTTGCTTGTTTGTATGACTCCTATTATTATTTGTTTGTTTTTCCGTGTTGGTCTCCTTATATGATTGTTTGTTTGTCTTGGTCTCCTTATATGGTTGCTTGTTTATATATGTTTCCTTCTATTATTGTTCGTTTGTTTATGTTGGTCACCTTCTATGATTGTTTGTTTGTGTTTGTCTCTTTCTATGCTTGTTTGTGTTAGTTTCTATCTATGATTGTCTATTATGTTGGTCACCTTCTATGTTTGTTTGTGTTAGTCTCTATCTATGATTGTCTATTTATGTTGGTCACCTTCTATGCTTGTTTGTGTTAGTTTCTATATATGATTGTCTATTATGTTGGTCACCTTCTATGTTTGTTTGTTTGTGTTAGTCTCTATCTATGAGTGTCTATTTATGTTGGTCACCTTCTATGATTGTTTGTGTTAGTCTCTATCTATGATTGTATATTTACGTTGGTCACCTTCTATGATTGTTTGTTTGTGTTTGTCTCTTTCTATGATTGTTTGTGTTGTTCTATATCTATGATTGTCTATTTATGTTGGTCACCTTCTATGATTGGGTGTCCGGTTAGCGCAATCGATAGGCGGTTGGCTTACCACGGCAACAGCCGGGGTTCGTACCCTGGCGAGGACACCTGGGTTTTACTAATTCCCTAAAAATTAGTGGGAGCCGCGATAGCTCAGTGGTTAGTGAACTGGACTACTACGGACAAGGGGTAGGGTTCGATCCCAACCGACGGCTCCGGGTTCACCCAGCCTTAAATGGGTACCAGATTTTTTCTGGGAAAGCAAAAGCAGCACGGGCGTAATACTGACCACATTACCCCAAAAGTCATGTGCTGAAGGTCTGTAAAATATAGGGTCACTAACACCATATTTCCCTATACGCCACTTGGCGTGACGGGGGGTACTTTACTTTTTTACTACCTTCTATGATTGTTTGTTTGTGTTAGTCTCTATCTGTGATTGTCTGTTTGTGTTGGTCTCTTTCTATGATTGTTTGTTTGTTTGTGTTGGCCTTCTTCTATAGTTGCTTGTTTGTGTTGGCCTTCTTCTATAGTTGCTTGTTTGTGTTGGCCTTCTTCTATAGTTGCTTGTTTGTGTTGACCTTCTTCTATAGTTGCTTGTTTGTGTTGACCTTCTTTTATAGTTGCTTGTTTGTGTTGGCCTTCTTCTATAGTTGCTTGTTTGTGTTGACCTTCTTTTATTGTTGCTTGTTTGTGTTGGCCTTCTTCTATAGTTGCTTGTTTGTGTTGGCCTTCTTCTATAGTTGCTTGTTTGTGTTGGCCTTCTTCTATAGTTGCTTGTTTGTGTTGGCCTTCTTCTACGGTTGATTGTTTGTGTTGGCCTTCTTCTATAGTTGCTTGTTTGTGTTGGCCTTCTTCTATAGTTGATTGTTTGTGTTGGCCTTCTTCTATAGTTGCTTGTTTGTGTTGGCCTTCTTCTATAGTTGCTTGTTTGTGTTGGCCTTCTTCTACGGTTGATTGTTTGTGTTGGCCTTCTTCTATAGTTGCTTGTTTGTGTTGACCTTCTTTTATTGTTGCTTGTTTGTGTTGGCCTTCTTCTATAGTTGCTTGTTTGTGTTGGCCTTCTTCTATAGTTGCTTGTTTGTGTTGACCTTCTTCTATAGTTGCTTGTTTGTGTTGGCCTTCTTCTATAGTTGCTTGTTTGTGTTGGCCTTCTTCTATAGTTGCTTGTTTGTGTTGGCCTTCTTCTACGGTTGATTGTTTGTGTTGGCCACCACCTACGATTACATATTTCCATTCGTCGGATGAATACTTCTCTTCTATGCCCTCCCTTTGAGACATTAAGTGTGCGTCAATTTGTTGTAATTTACAATAAGCTGCATATGTATAAATACAGCTCCGAATCACATGATAAGAACAAGGGCATAGTCTTCGTTCTTTGCCATTTACCTTTAAGTGTCGATTGGGTAAATACATTAGCCGCTTCTTGCTCACTGTTTGGCCTTTATTTTTGTGACATTTACCAGTGTTTTTTGTATCCGCCTTTCTCGAGGAGACACTAATTCTGATGCTTTTTAAAATGTGTTTATCTATAGCTGTATGGATTGCGTTTATGTTTTTTTTTTTGGTCTTGTCACATGGGGGTGGAGTAATCACTGTCATTGATTTTAATTCTTAGATTCTAATTTGTCTGTCACAAGCTGGCTCCGATCATGCGTGTAACACATTTTATTTTGTATTTAATATAATTTGACTGTCTTGTTTTGGTTGCCTCTTTTTATTTTTAGTTTGTTTTATTTAAACTATGGGTTGAAGGAAGACTTATAGTTTGTACTAGCATTTTCGAAAGTTGGACATTTATCCAAAATACGAAGCGTTTCTTTCAGATACGTTTTGGGAGTCCCTGATAAAACATTTCTATACCACACTTGAGACATTATAGTGAAAGAAATTAAAAATAAATGACTCAGCCTTAATAGCAAAAGGACAGAAGTAATGGTAAACGATCAAAGAAAAAGACATCACCTCAGTGCAAAATGAGGACAAGTGGAGCAATAATAAAACAGGTAAATGAATTTAAATATTTGCGAACTTTGTTAACCTCAGACGGAAGATGTACAAAAGAGGTGAGATGCAGAATGGCTCAGGAAAAAGCAGTTTTCCAAAAACATTAGGAAGATACTATGCAATCCATTTTTGACAATCTTTCTATTGACCTTTCGAGCCGTAGCCGGCCCCTAGGGCGTAGACCAAGATACTCCTCTTATCTGAATTTTTGTGTTCTAGCAGTTTTCAATTCTTTTAAAGATATTTTATCAAATCTCGCCATTTGTCTCTGTTCTGTGCAAGCAGCTCTATCTCATTGAGGGAGCCGAATCCTGCTGCTCTTGCCTCTCTCATCAATGTTCTCAGTGTGTCTCTGAGTCTTCTTTTTCACTTACCTGTTGTTTCCTATATGAGGGCTCGCTTATTTTTGACACTAGAAACAAGAAAAAGAGTTCTTAAATGTTATATAGAACCATTCTTAACATAAGGATGTAAATCATGGACGACAGGACAACAGACAAGAAAATCACTGGAGTCTGTAGAAATATGGTTTTACAAAAGAAAGTTGAGAATACCATTAACAGCTACGAAGAGTAATGAAAACGTTCTGAAAGAGAGCTAATTTCCAATATTAGAAAGCAACAATTATCATTTTTTGGCCATGTAATGAGAAGAGAACAGCTGGAATATATTGTTACAACTGGGAAAATTGAGGGACGAAGAAATGGAAGCAAAGAGAAAAGATACCAGACAGCTTAAGAGAATGGCTTGGCAGAAGGGCAACAACAGAAATGATAAATAGCTGCCGAGATCGGAAGTTGTGAAGAGATATGAATGACAATGTCAATTAGGACGGGTGAATCTGCGTTCAAACGCAGATAAATCCTTATATAAATAGTCTACACGCAGATCAACGCAGATTTTTTTTTTTTTCTCTATATGAGAGTCTACCGTTTTTCCTTATAGTCTATCCATCCTAAGTGTCATTCTATACTACTAATTTTTGGTTGATTTTTTAGGCAAATTTGATACATGGGCGTGTCACATATTATGTTTGATGTATGCCAATAGGTTAAACTTCAATTTTTTTATCGATTTCATGGGCGTAACCGCCAAAAATGGGTACAGGGGTAGTAATTTCAAAAGTTGTTTTTATGTAAATTCTTGATACGGGGATGTTTATTATAAAGTTTGGGGTATGTCTAGGTGTTAAATTTCAATTTTTTATCGATTTCATGGGCGTAACCGCCAAAAATTGGTACAGGGGTAGTAATTTCAAAAGTTGTTTTTATGTAAATTCTTGATACGGAGATGCTTAATATAAAGTTTGGGGTATGTCTAGATGTTAAATTTACTATTTTTAACAGTTTCATGGGCGTAACCGCCAAAAATGGGTACAGGGGTAGTAATTTCAAACGTTGTTTTTATGTAAATTCTTGATATGGGGATGCTTAATATAAAGTTAGGGGTATGTCTAGATGTTAAATTTACTATTTTTAACAGTTTCATGGGCGTAACCGCCAAAAATGGGTACAGGGGTAGTAATTTCAAACTTTGTTTTTATGTAAATTCTTGATATGGGGATGCTTAATATAAAGTTTGGGGTATGTCTATATGTTAAATTTACTATTTTTAACAGTTTCATGGGCGTAACCGCTAAAAATGGGTACAGGGGTAGTAATTTCAAACTTTGTTTTTATGTAAATTCTTGATATTGGGATGCTTAATATAAAGTTTGGGGTATGTCTAGATGTTAAATTGACTATTTTTAACAGTTTCGTGGGCGTAACCGCCAAAAATGGGTACTGGGGTAGTAATTTCAAAAGTTGTTTTTATGTAAATTCTTGATACGGGGATACTTAATATAAAGTTTGTGGTATGTCTAGATGTTAAATTGACTATTTTTAACAGTTTCATGGGCGTAACCATCAAAAATAGGCACAGGGATAGTAATTTCAAAAGTGGTTTTTATGTAAATTCTTGATATGGGGATGCTTAATATAAAGTTTGGGGTATGTCTAGAGGTTAAATTTACTATTTTTAACAGTTTCATGGGCGTAACCGCCAAAAATGGGTACAGGGGTAGTAATTTCAAAAGTTGTTTTTATGTAAATTCTTGATACGGAGATGGTTAATATAAAGTTTAGGGTATGTCTAGCTGTTAAATTTACTATTTTTAACAGTTTCATGGGTGTCCCCTCATAAAGGGGCAAGGGGCGTAACAACCCTAAAAGTGAGTTTTAATTAAATTTTTGATACGGGGATGTCTAATATAACATCTGGGGTATGCCACTAGGTTAAATTTACTATTTCTAACAGTTTCATGGGCGTCCCCTCATAAAGGGACAAGGGCGTAACAATCATAAATGTGGTATTTTAAGCAAAATCTTGTTTTTCTTAGTGGGTTATGGAAGGAGTGTAACCTACGTGTTTGGTAATACTTTCGTTTAGTAGAGTTATAGCAGGGGACATAACTTTCATGCTTCGCAGTACTTTTCTTAGCAGAGTTGTGACAGGGGCGTGAACTTTAAGTTCATTCTTTCAATGCGGTGTTTTAGTGTGCTTGGTTTTTACTAGAGTTCTATGAATATTTTCAATAATGATTTAGACACAGTCGCAACTATCATCAAGGGCAACATTTTTAGTAAATTGTAATTATTTATTAGGGTTTTCTCAGCTGTATTAAAGACTTTGGTTGATAAGTGGACACTTTTTAGGGTTTTGAGTTCAACTTTTTGGTTATGAGACGAAGTTTTGGGGCTTGTTGTTATATTAGTTGTCTTTTGAAGTAACATTTTGGACTTTGAGTATACCTTTTTGACCTTTCATGTCTAATTATTTTGAGTTTGGGTTGTCTTTTTGACAAACTTTTGAGTTTGGGTTGTCTTTTTGACAAACTTTTGGACTTTGAATATAACATTTACGACTTTCGTGTCGAACAATTACGACTTTGGGACTAAATTTTTAGGCTTTTGAGTTCAACTGTTTGGTTATGCGACGAAATTTGGGGTTAAGTGTTACATTAGTTGTCTTTTGGAGTAACTTTTTGGACTTTGCATATAAATTGTTGGGCTTTGTGTCTAACTATTTTGAGTTTGGGTTGTCTTTTTGACAAACTTTTGGTCTTTGCATAAACATTTACAACTTTTGTGTCGAACTAGTATCACTTTGGGACTAAATTTTTAGGCTTTTGAGTTCAACTGTTTGGTTATGCGACGAAATTTTGGGGTTAAGTGTTACATTAGTTGTCTTTTGGAGTAACTTTTTAGACTTTGCATATAAATTGTTGGGCTTTGTGTCTAACTATTTTGAGTTAAGGTTGTCTTTTTGACAAACTTTTGGCCTTTGCATATAACATTTACGACTTTTGTGTCGAACTAGTATCACTTTGGGACTAAATTTTTTAGGCTTTTGAGTTCAACTGTTTGGTTATGCGACGAAATTTTGGGGTTAAGTGTTACATTAGTTGTCTTTTGGAGTAACTTTTTAGACTTTGCATATAAATTGTTGGGCTTTGTGTCTAACTATTTTGAGTTTAGGTTATCTTTTTGACAAACTTTTGGACTTTGCATATAACATTTACGACTGTCGTGTCGAACTAGTATCACTTTGGGACTAAATTTTTAGGGTTTTGCATCAAAGTTTGTGACTATGAGTAGAAATTTTAGGGTTTGGAACTAAGTTTTCTTACCTGACATGATCATCTTTACTGTTGTCTGTCATTCAATCAAGTGATAAAGATATGGAACTCCAAAGTCTAAGAGCTGAAGTAATCACCTTTAATGATGTATGTCGTTCGTTGAAGTGGAAAACATTGGCATTAAAGCCTTCAGCGGTCAAAATGAGGTCATAGAACTCTTCTGGAATTACCTCAGGGGTCAAAACGAGTTCAAGTAATCCACCACCCAACATTTTTCCCCCACTGCTGACCCGACAGCCACTACCTACGCTTGGGCTAACGCACTTCTCTGATTGGTTAATCCATCTGTCAGTCATTTCTTTGCTCCGCCTCCTATACTAATACTCTTCTCTGATTGGTAGATCCAGGTATCAGTCGATGTTGCCATAGTCACTCGCTGATTGGCTAATTTATTCATTTCTTACCAGGCTATATTTAAACTAGACGGCGTTATAAGTTTGGTTGCTTCAAGGAAGGACATACTACACTTCAGTCTAGCGGAGTTTTGCCCCGTAAGTTGGCTTGTTTTCTCTTAAAGTATGTTAAGGGTTATCGATAATAGGTTATATTCAGTGTAGATGATTGAGATTCTATTTTACACAGTAAGTTGGATTGTTTTCTCTTAAAGTGCGTTAAGGCTTAACGATAACACGTTATTCAACTGTATTGATGTAAAGTAGTTAAGATAAGTAATGTTGAATGTAATGTTCCTTCATTTTTCTTATTGGTTGAATAAAGTATGATATACCAGACAACCGCCATACAGCCCTCATGCCACACTAGGCGACCGGTATACAGCCCTCATGTCACACTAGACGCCTGGCATACAGCCTTATATCACACTAGATGACCTCCATACACCCCACATACCACACCAGATGACCTCCATACAGCCTTATATCACACTAGATGACCTCCATACACCCCTCACGATACACTAAACGACCTACATACACCCATCATGACACACTAGACGCCCTCTATACACCCAATATGACACACTAGACGACCTCCATACAACCATCATACCCCACTAGACGACCTCCGTACACCCATCACGACATACTAGCCGACCTCCACGCACCCATCATGGCACACTAGACGACCCCTATACAACCATCATGACACACTAGACGACCCCTATACAACCATCATGACACACTAGACGACCTCCGTACACCCATCACGACATACTAGCCGACCTCCATTGACCCCTCACGGCACACTAGACGACCCCTATACAACCATCATGACACACTAGACGACCCCTATACAACCATCATGACACACTAGACACCCCTATACAACCATCATGACACACTAAACGCCCTCTATACACCCAATATGACACACTAGACGACCTCCGTACACCCATACAACCATCATGACACACTAGACGACCCCTATACAACCATCATGACACACTAAACGCCCTCTATACACCCAATATGACACACTAGACGACCTCCGTACACCCATCACGACATACTAGCCGACCTCCATTGACCCCTCACGGCACACTAGACGACCCCTATACAACCATCATGACACACTAGACGACCCCTATACAACCATCATGACACACTAAACGCCCTCTATACACCCAATATGACACACTAGACGACCTCCGTACACCCATCACGGCACACTAGACGACCCCTATACAACCATCATGACACACTAGACGACCCCTATACACCATCATGACACACTAAACGCCCTCTATACACCCAATATGACACACTAGACGACCTCCGTACACCCATCACGACATACTAGCCGACCTCCATTGACCCATCACGGCACACTAGACGACCCCTATACAGCCCTTATTACACACTAGGCGACCTCCATACACCCATCGCTGCGATGAACATACTAGCAAGACAGACTGTATAAACTGTAAGGGTGTTAAAGCATACACCAAACGAACGCCCGGTCTTTTTAAACTAGAGTACGAAGGGACAGCTCTTGTTAGCTTATGTAGGAAGACGTACCATTGTAGTGGGGATTACGATAAAATCAGTTGTATAGGGCTAAGCAAGCAACACAACAAATTAGATAAAGATATGTTTTTAGAGGTTCTCGCCACGCAAAAGGCCAAGGGTGGAAAAAATGTAGGTTTCAAAGTCTTAAATAATTCTATATTTTCCTACAGTCAAACAAGAAATGCTCTTTCCTATTTCTATATAAAAAGAAAGGTAGCTGATGATAACGTCTCGACTACGCCTCTAGATATTTAACTCTTTACACTACCAGCTTAGCCTAACCAGGAATCTCTAACAGTTTCACCCCTTATGATTCATTTATGACACAACGCTAAGCAGACATCCAACTACCTATCTATAAATAAATGTTATCCATGTACTATATATTGACTCAATGTACTGAATGTTTTTGTAATGCTATATAATATCAATGTATGTTATACACCTATTGAGATAATAAAAGAATAAAATATATCTTTGTCTTCTGTTTTATATTGATTGTTTGTCAATGATGTTGTATAATCTACTAACCTGTCACTGTCGATCAAGAACTCCAAAGCCAGGACACACCAGACATAAACAGGTCACTTCCGGGTCACCGGGACTAGAGGTCAACATCCCGACACGAAATGTCACGGTTAACTCCCCCCTGCGCCTACGGTACATTAGGCGCGCCGCGCGCCTACTATATATCTTTGTTAATTTACGGGTCAAATACTAATCAGTTGGACCCTTGTATACTACTGATGTCCTGAACAAACCACGCACCACTCATTCTTGTTATTGGTATTTAATTGGAGTGGTTCAAATTTGTGACACTGAGCAAACAATTTTTAACATCTTAAGCTGCACTTTCTTCTATTCTCTTAGAATGTATAAAGGGGGGGGGGGTGTCTTCGTTTGTGTCGTCAAATCTTCATGGAAAGACACACATGAGAAAATGAACTAAAGCATCGAAGGGAAACAACCGTGGTCACTTCTAAGGCAGCCGGGGACAAGGGGATGTGATCGCAATTATTGTGGGTAACGAAGTTTGGCTCACGAGCTAGTTCCCGGAGTATAGGAGTCATCAGTGGACGGTTGGACCGGCCAGTTGTTCCGAGGTTAACTTTAGGACCAGGTCTGGCGGTGAGTGGGTCACTGGATAATGGTTGCTGCCTGGGCGATCGATTGGTACCCAGGAAGGATTTATAATTGGGGAGGGAGGGGACAATAAGAGGATGGGGTGCTAATAATAGAACACTGTGACGTGTGTGTGCCAGACTAGACAGTAGTAATCTATCCCCAGGGTGTCCCAAAAAACTGTTCGATCTCGGCGTCTATACCACCAGCACCGCCGGCCACCACCACCACTCCTCCCTCTTCTCCTTCTTCTTCTCCTTCCTCTTCTCCTTCTTCTTCTCCTTCCTCTTCTCCTTCTTCTCCTTCCTCTTCTCCTTCTTCTTCTCCTTCCTCTTCTCCTTCTTCTTCTTCCACTTCTCCTCCCTCTTCTCCTTCTCCTTCTTCTTCCTCTTCTTCTTCTTCCTCTTATTATTCTTCCTCCTCTTCTTCTACTTCGTCTACTTCTACTTTTCCTTCTCTTTCCTCTTCTCCTTCTCTTTCCTCTTCTCTTTCCTCTTCTCCTTCTCATTCCTCTTCTCCTTCTCATTCCTCTTCTCCTTCTCTTTCCTCTTCTCTTTCCTCTTCTCCTTCTCTTTCCTCTTCTCTTTCCTCTTCTCCTTCTCATTCCTCTTCTCCTTCTCTTTCCTCTTCTCCTTCTCATTCCTCTTCTCCTTCTCTTTCCTCTTCTCTTTCATCTTCTCCTTCTCATTCCTCTTCTCCTTCTCTTTCCTCTTCTCCTTCTCATTCCTCTTCTCCTTCTCTTTCCTCTTCTCTTTCCTCTTCTCCTTC
>JAVIAB010000059.1:64702285-64794785 GCA_032433765.1 Megaustenia siamemsis
GATTCCTGAGTGTTAGTGCGCGGTGGTTTGTGTGTTAGCTGTTACACGTCAGATGTGTGGTGGCGGTGACAGGCACCTTCCAGACACTCGTGGTGGCGGTGACAGGAACCTTCCAGACACTCGAGGTGGCGGTGACAGGAACCTTCCAGACACTCGAGGTGGCGGTGACAGGGACCTTCCAGACACTCGAGGTGGTGGTGACAGGCACCTTCCAGACACTCGAGGTGGCGGTGACCGGGACCTTCCAGACACTCGAGGTGGTGGTGACAGGGACCTTCCAGACACTCGTGGTGGCGGTGACAGGAACCTTCCAGACACTCGAGGTGGCGGTGACAGGGACCTTCCAGACACTCGAGGTGGTGGTGACAGGCACCTTCCAGACACTCGAGGTGGCGGTGACCGGGACCTTCCAGACACTCGTGGTGGCGGTGACAGGGACCTTCCAGACACTCGTGGTGGCGGTGACTGGAACCTTCCAGACACTCGTGGTGGCGGTGACATGAACCTTCCAGACACTCGTGGTGGCGGTGACTGGAACCTTCCAGACACTCGAGGTGGCGGTGACAGGGACCTTCCAGACACTCGTGGTGGCGGTGACTGGAACCTTCCAGACACTCGAGGTGGCGGTGACAGGGACCTTCCAGACACTCGTGGTGGCGGTGACAGGAACCTTCCAGACACTCGAGGTGGCGGTGACAGGGACCTTCCAGACACTCATGGTGGCGGTGACAGGAACCTTCCAGACACTCGAGGTGGCGGTGACAGGGACCTTCCAGACACTCGTGGTGGCGGTGACAGGGACCTTCCAGACACTCGTGGTGGCGGTGACAGGAACCTTCCTGACACTCGTGGTGGCGGTGACAGTAACCTTCCAGACACTCGTGGTGGCGGTGACAGGAACCTTCCAGACACTCGAGGTGGCGGTGACAGGGACCTTCCAGACACTCGTGGTGGCGGTGACAGGAACCTTCCAGACACTCGTGGTGGCGGTGACTGGAACCTTCCAGACACTCGAGGTGGCGGTGACTGGAACCTTCCAGACACTCGAGGTGGCGGTGACTGGAACCTTCCAGACACTCGAGGTAGCGGTGACTGGAACCTTCCAGACACTCGAGGTGGCGGTGACTGGAACCTTCCAGACACTCGAGGTGGCGGTGACAGGAACCTTCCAGACACTCGTGGTGGCGGTGACTGGAACCTTCCAGACACTCGTGGTGGCGGTGACTGGAACCTTCCAGACACTCAACTGTTGACCTGGAGGGACTATACTATGAGAGGTCGAGGTGGGGGATGGGGGTGAAGAGCGAAAAAAGGGGGGCGGGGCCAAGGTTTTACCAGTACCTGGTTAGACGAGGAAGAAGAAGAAGAAGATGCCAGTTTGTTGGTCCATTTATAGACGCCGAGATCGAACAGCTTTTGAGACACCCGAGAGTAATAGTATAGCAGGAAGGATTTGACTCGTATTTAGGCGCTAAATTAACAAAGATATATAGTAGGCGCGCGGCGCGCCTAATGTACCGTAGGCGCAGGGGGAGTTGACCGTGACATTTCGTGGCCGGATGTTGACCGCTAGTCCAGGTGCTCCGTATTTTAAAAATTCCGAATTATTTTAAAAAAACAGTCTCCATCTGATTTCGAACACGGGTCTACGGCGTGCCAGGCCAGACACTTACCACTATGCTACAGGCGATCACAGAATTAGAGGCTGAATGAGACAGGTGAAGCGTGAGGCTTTTGTTGGTACCTGACAGCTAGCTAGTAGTAGAGAAAGATTGACCCGCATTTAGGCGCTAAATTAACAAAGATATATAGGGCGGCACGCGGCGTGCATAAACCGGGCGGCGCAGGGGGAGTTAACCATGACATTTCGTGTCGGGATGCCTGGTGACCGCTCGTTGACCTCTCAACCTCTCGGCGCCATGGGTGGGGTGAGCTCTCGTAGTGGGGGACCTGTTATGATCAAAGACCCTATTTCTCTGTGAAATTTCTCACTTGGGTAACTTAAGCTGGTCTAGCCGTCTAACAGAGAGACAGTAAATTAATGTACTTTTGATATTCTATTACTGTTGTGCTTTTTTTTTTTTTTGTAGAGGTTGTAGTAATAGTAGTAGTAGTTAAAGTCGTTATTGAAGTTGTACAACTAGTGTGACTTGTATTTTGTAGAGTTATAACAGACAAGTGGGGGCTATGCCTTTTTTTTCATGTATAGTAGAGAGATGGTAGAGTCTTATAGTTATTTTTATGCATGACAACTTTAATGTATCTATAAAATTCATTTTGAAATTAATGGAAACATACAACTTACTCAGGGCTTGGCCAACTAACAGCAACGGTCTTGCTAATATATTTAACCCGTGGAAACATCAGCATCATGAGACTTATTAATGTCCAAATTGACCGCTTGTTCATAACACGGAGACGACAGCGATGATGACTTTAACGGGTACACAATCAAAGATCAAAGATCCCATGGGTTTTGTTTTAGTCGATGACAACTTTTGAAATAGTAGCTGACAACTTTTGTATTAGCAGATGACAGCTTTCAATGACTGTTTACATGCTATGTCATTGTAGCAGTCATGTATGTCATGTCATTGTAACAGTCATGTCAATGTAACAGTTATTTCGTTGTAATAGTCATCTCGTTGTAACAGTCACGGGTGTCATGTCGTTTTATCAGATACGTATGGTATGTCGTTGTAACAGTCATTTCGTTGTAATAGTCATCTCGTTGTAACAGACACGTATGTCATGTCGTTTTATCAGAGACGTATGGTATGTCGTTGTAACAGACATGTCGTTGTATCAGTCATATCGATGTAGTAGACACGTATGTCATGTCATTGTAACAGTCATGTCAATGTAACAGTCATGTCAATGTAACAGTCATTTCGTTGTAATAGTCATCTCGTTGTAACAGTCACGTATGTCATGTCGTTTTATCAGACACGTATGGTATGTCGTTGTAACAGACATGTCGTTGTATCAGGCATGTCGATGTAGTAGACACGTATGTCATGTCATTGTAACAGTCATGTCAATGTAACAGTCATGTCAATGTAACAGTCATTTCGTTGTAATAGTCATCTCGTTGTGACAGACATGTATGTCATGTCGTTTTATCAGAGACGTATGGTATGTCGTTGTAACAGACATGTCGTTGTATCAGTCATGTCGATGTAGTAGACACGTATGTCATATCATTGTAACAGTCATGTCAATGTAACAGTCATTTCGTTGTAATAGTCATCTCTTTGTAACAGACACGTATGTCATGTGGTTTTATCAGACACATATGGTATGTCGTTGTAACAGACATGTCGTTGTATCAGTCATGTCTATGTAGTAGACACGTATGTCATGTCATTGTAACAGGCATGTCAATGTAACAGTCATGTCAATGTAACAGTCATTTCGTTGTAATAGTCATCTCGTTGTAACAGGCACGTATGTCATGTCGTTTTATCAGAGACGTATGGTATGTCGTTGTAACAGACATGTCGTTGTATCAGTCATGTCGATGTAGTAGACACGTATGTCATGTCATTGTAACAGTCATGTCAATGTAACAGTCATTTCGTTGTAATAGTCATCTCGTTGTAACAGACATGTATGTCATGTCGTTTTATCTGTGACGTATGGTATGTCGTTGTAACAGACATGTCGTTGTATCAGTCATGTCGATGTAGTAGACACGTATGGCATGTCATTGTAAGAGGCATGTCAATGTAACAGTCATGTCAATGTAACAGTCATTTCGTTGTAATAGTCATCTCGTTGTAACAGTCACGTATGGCATGTCGTTTTATCAGAGACGTATGGTATGTCGTTGTAACAGACATGTCGTTGTATCATTCATGTCGATGTAGTAGACACGTATGTCATGTCATTGTAACAGTCATGTCAATGTAACAGTCATTTCGTTGTAATAGTCATCTCGTTGTAACAGACATGTATGTCATGTCGTTTTATCAGTGACGTATGGTATGTCGTTGTAACAGACATGTCGTTGTATCAGTCATGTCGATGTAGTAGACACGTATGGCATGTCATTGTAAGAGGCATGTCAATGTAACAGTCATTTCGTTGTAATAGTCATCTCGTTGTAACAGTCACGTATGGCATGTCGTTTTATCAGAGACGTATGGTATGTCGTTGTAACAGACATGTCGTTGTATCATTCATGTCGATGTAGTAGACACGTATGTCATGTCATTGTAACAGTCATGTCAATGTAACAGTCATTTCGTTGTAATAGTCATCTCGATGTAACAGACACGTATGTCATGTCATTGTAACAGTCATGTCAATGTAACAGTAATTTCATTGTAATAGTCATCTCGTTGTAACAGTCACGTATGTCATGTCGTTTTATCAGAGACGTATGGTATGTCGTTGTAACAGACATGTCGTTGTATCAGTCATGTCGATGTAGTAGACACGTATGTCATGTCGTTGTAACAGACACGTATGGTATGTCGTTGTAACAGACATGTCATTGTATCAGGCATGTCGATGTAGTAGACACGTATGTCATGTCATTGTAACAGTCATGTCAATGTAACAGTCATGACAATGTAACAGTCATTTCGTTGTAATAGTCATCTCGTTGTAACAGTCACGTATGTTATGTCGTTTGTCAGAGACGTATGGTATGACGTTGTAACAGACATGTCGTTGTATCAGGCATGCCGATGTAGTAGACACGTATGTCATGTCATTGTAACAGTCATGTCAATGTAACAGTCATTTCGTTGTAATAGTCATCTCGTTGTAACAGACATGTATGTCATGTTGTTTTATCAGTGACGTATGGTATGTCGTTGTAACAGACATGTCGTTATATCAGTCAGGTCGATGTAGTAGACACGTATGTCATGTCATTGTAACAGTCATATCAATGTAACAGTCATGTCAATGTAACAGTCATTTCGTTGTAATAGTCATCTCGTTGTAACAGTCACGTATGGCATGTCGTTTTATCAGAGACGTATGGTATGTCGTTGTAACAGACATGTCGTTGTATCAGTCATGTCGATGTAGTAGACACGTATGGCATGTCATTGTAAGAGGCATGTCAATGTAACAGTCATGTCAATGTAACAGTCATTTCGTTGTAATAGTCATCTCGTTGTAACAGTCACGTATGTCATGTCGTTTTATCAGAGACGTATGGTATGTCGTTGTAACAGACATGTCGTTGTATCATTCATGTCGATGTAGTAGACACGTATGTCATGTCATTGTAACAGTCATGTCAATGTAACAGTCATTTCGTTGTAATAGTCATCTCGATGTAACAGACACGTATGTCATGTCATTGTAACAGTCATGTCAATGTAACAGTAATTTCATTGTAATAGTCATCTCGTTGTAACAGTCACGTATGTCATGTCATTTTATCAGAGACGTATGGTATGTCGTTGTAACAGACATGTCGTTGTATCAGTCATGTCGATGTAGTAGACACGTATGTCATGTCGTTGTAACAGACACGTATGGTATGTCGTTGTAACAGACATGTCATTGTATCAGGCATGTCGATGTAGTAGACACGTATGTCATGTCATTGTAACAGTCATGTCAATATAACAGTTATTTCGTTGTAATAGTCATCTCGTTGTAACAGTCACGGGTGTCATGTCGTTTTATCAGATACGTATGGTATGTCGTTGTAACAGTCATTTCGTTGTAATAGTCATCTCGTTGTAACAGACACGTATGTCATGTCGTTTTATCAGAGACGTATGGTATGTCGTTGTATCAGACATGTCGTTGTATCAGTCATATCGATGTAGTAGACACGTATGTCATGTCATTGTAACAGTCATGTCAATGTAACAGTCATGTCAATGTAACAGTCATTTCGTTGTAATAGTCATCTCGTTGTAACAGTCACGTATGGCATGTCGTTTTATCAGAGACGTATGGTATGTCGTTGTAACAGACATGTCGTTGTATCATTCATGTCGATGTAGTAGACACGTATGTCATGTCATTGTAACAGTCATGTCAATGTAACAGTCATTTCGTTGTAATAGTCATCTCGATGTAACAGACACGTATGTCATGTCATTGTAACAGTCATGTCAATGTAACAGTAATTTCATTGTAATAGTCATCTCGTTGTAACAGTCACGTATGTCATGTCGTTGTAACAGACACGTATGGTATGTCGTTGTAACAGACATGTCATTGTATCAGGCATGTCGATGTAGTAGACACGTATGTCATGTCATTGTAACAGTCATGTCAATGTAACAGTCATGACAATGTAACAGTCATTTCGTTGTAATAGTCATCTCGTTGTAACAGTCACGTATGTTATGTCGTTTGTCAGAGACGTATGGTATGACGTTGTAACAGACATGTCGTTGTATCAGGCATGCCGATGTAGTAGACACGTATGTCATGTCATTGTAACAGTCATGTCAATGTAACAGTCCTTTCGTTGTAATAGTCATCTCGTTGTAACAGTCACGTATGTCATGTCGTTTTATCAGACACGTATGGTATGTCGTTGTAACAGACATGTCGTTGTATCAGTCATGTCGATGTAGTAGACACGTATGTCATGTCATTGTAACAGTCATGTCAATGTAACAGTCATTTCGTTGTAATAGTCATCTCGTTGTAACAGACATGTATGTCATGTTGTTTTATCAGTGACGTATGGTATGTCGTTGTAACAGACATGTCGTTATATCAGTCAGGTCGATGTAGTAGACACGTATGTCATGTCATTGTAACAGTCATATCAATGTAACAGTCATGTCAATGTAACAGTCATTTCGTTGTAATAGTCATCTCGTTGTAACAGTCACGTATGGCATGTCGTTTTATCAGAGACGTATGGTATGTCGTTGTAACAGACATGTCGTTGTATCAGTCATGTCGATGTAGTAGACACGTATGGCATGTCATTGTAAGAGGCATGTCAATGTAACAGTCATGTCAATGTAACAGTCATTTCGTTGTAATAGTCATCTCGTTGTAACAGTCACGTATGTCATGTCGTTTTATCAGAGACGTATGGTATGTCGTTGTAACAGACATGTCGTTGTATCATTCATGTCGATGTAGTAGACACGTATGTCATGTCATTGTAACAGTCATGTCAATGTAACAGTCATTTCGTTGTAATAGTCATCTCGATGTAACAGACACGTATGTCATGTCATTGTAACAGTCATGTCAATGTAACAGTAATTTCATTGTAATAGTCATCTCGTTGTAACAGTCACGTATGTCATGTCGTTTTATCAGAGACGTATGGTATGTCGTTGTAACAGACATGTCGTTGTATCAGTCATGTCGATGTAGTAGACACGTATGTCATGTCGTTGTAACAGACACGTATGGTATGTCGTTGTAACAGACATGTCATTGTATCAGGCATGTCGATGTAGTAGACACGTATGTCATGTCATTGTAACAGTCATGTCAATGTAACAGTCATGACAATGTAACAGTCATTTCGTTGTAATAGTCATCTGGTTGTAACAGTCACGTATGTCATGTCGTTTTATCAGAGACGTATGGTATATCGTTGTAACAGACATGTCGTTGTATCAGTCATGTCGATGTAGTAGACACGTATGTCATGTCATTGTAACAGTCATGTCAATGTAACAGTCATGTCAATGTAACAGTCATTTCGTTGTAATAGTCATCTCGTTGTAACAGTCACGTATGTTATGTCGTTTGTCAGAGACGTATGTTATGACGTTGTAACAGACATGTCGTTGTATCAGGCATGCCGATGTAGTAGACACGTATGTCATGTCATTGTAACAGTCATGTCAATGTAACAGTCATTTCGTTGTAATAGTCATCTCGTTGTAACAGACACGTATGTCATGTCGTTTTATCAGACACGTATGGTATGTCGTTGTAACAGACATGTCGTTGTATCAGTCATGTCGATGTAGTAGACACGTATGTCATGTCATTGTAACAGTCATGTCAATGTAACGGTCATGTCAATGTAACAGTCATTTCGTTGTAATAGTCATCTCGTTGTAACAGTCACGTATGTCATGTCGTTTTATCAGACACGTATGGTATGTCGTTGTAACAGACATGTCGTTGTATCAGTCATGTCGATGTAGTAGACACGTATGACATGTCATTGTAACAGTCATGTCAATGTAACAGTCATGTCAATGTAACAGTCATTTCGTTGTAATAGTCATCTCGTTGTAACAGTCACGTATGTCATGTAGTTTTATCAGAGAAGTATGGAATGTCGTTGTAACAGACATGTCGTTGTATCAGTCATGTCGATGTAGTAGACACGTATGTCATGTCATTGTAACATTCATGTCAATGTAACAGTCATTTCGTTGTAATAGTCATCTCGTTGTAACAGACACGTAAGTCATGTCGTTGTAACAGACACGTATGTCATGTCGTTTATCAGAGACGTATGGTATGTCGTTGTAACAGACATGTCCATGTATCAGTCATATCGATGTAGTAGACACGTATGTCATGTCATTGTAACAGTCATGTCAGTGTAACAGTCATGTCAATGTAACACGTGTCAGTTCTGTTGTTAACTGTTTTCCATGTCATTTCGTTGTAGTAGTCATAGGTGTCACACCGTCGTTTGTATGTTGTCCAGTGTGACATGATAGTTGTATGTAGGTTGTCTAGTGTGTCGTGATGGCTGTATGAAGATCACGACACACTAGACAATCTACATACAGCCATCACGACACACTAGACAACCTACATACAACTATCATGTCACACTGGACAACATACAAACGACGGTGTGACACCTATGACTACTACAACGAAATGACATAGGTGTCTCTGATAAAACGACATGACATACATGTCTGTCACAACGAGATGACTATTACAACGAAATGACTGTTACATTGACATGACTGTTACATTGACATGCCTGTTACAATGACATGACATACGTGTCTACTACATAGACATGACTGATACAACGACATGTCTGTTACAACGACATACCATATGTGTCTGATAAAACCACATGACATACGTGTCTGTTACAAAGAGATGACTATTACAACGAAATGACTGTTACATTGACATGACTGTTACAATGATATGACATACGTGTCTACTACATCGACATGACTGATACAACGACATGTCTGTTACAACGACATACCATACGTCTCTGATAAAACGACATGACATACATGTCTGTCACAACGAGATGACTATTACAACGAAATGACTGTTACATTGACATGACTGTTACATTGACATGACTGTTACAATGACATGACATACGTGTCTACTACATCGACATGCCTGATACAACGACATGTCTGTTACAACGACATACCATACGTGTCTGATAAAACGACATGACATACGTGACTGTTACAACGAGATGACTATTACAACGAAATGACTGTTACATTGACATGACTGTTACATTGACATGACTGTTACAATGACATGACATACGTGTCTACTACATCGATATGACTGATACAACGACATGTCTGTTACAACGACATACCATACGTCTCTGATAAAACGACATGACATACGTGTCTGTTACAACGAGATGACTATTACAACGAAATGACTGTTACAACGACATACCATACGTATCTGATAAAACGACATGACACCCGTGACTGTTACAACGAGATGACTATTACAACGAAATAACTGTTACATTGACATGACTGTTACAATGACATGACATACGTGTCTACTACATCGACATGACATACATGACTGCTACAATGACATAGCATGTAAACAGTCATTGAAAGCTGTCATCTGCTAATACAAAAGTTGTCAGCTACTATTTCAAAAGTTGTCATCGACTAAAACAAAACCCACGGGATCTTTGATTGTGTACCCGTTAAAGTCATCATCGCTGTCGTCTCCGTGTTATGAACAAGCGGTCAATTTGGACATTAATAAGTCTCATGATGCTGATGTTTCCACGGGTTAAATATATTAGCAAGACCGTTGCTGTTAGTTGGCCAAGCCCTGAGTAAGTTGTATGTTTCCATTAATTTCAAAATGAATTTTATAGATACATTAAAGTTGTCATGCATAAAAATAACTATAAGACTCTACCATCTCTCTACTATACATGAAAAAAAAGGCATAGCCCCCACTTGTCTGTTATAACTCTACAAAATACAAGTCACACTAGTTGTACAACTTCAATAACGACTTTAACTACTACTACTATTACTACAACCACTACAAAAAAAAAAAAAGCACAACAGTAATAGAATATCAAAAGTACATTAATTTACTGTCTCTCTGTTAGACGGCTAGACCAGCTTAAGTTACCCAAGTGAGAAATTTCACAGAGAAATAGGGTCTTTGATCATAACAGGTCCCCCACTACGAGAGCTCACCCCGCCCATGGCGCCGAGAGGTTGAGAGGTCAACGAGCGGTCACCAGGCATCCCGACACGAAATGTCATGGTTAACTCCCCCTGCGCCGCCCGGTTTATGCACGCCGCGTGCCGCCCTATATATCTTTGTTAATTTAGCGCCTAAATGCGGGTCAATCTTTCTCTACTACTAGCTAGCTGTCAGGTACCAACAAAAGCCTCACGCTTCACCTGTCTCATTCAGCCTCTAATTCTGTGATCGCCTGTAGCATAGTGGTAAGTGTCTGGCCTGGCACGCCGTAGACCCGTGTTCGAAATCAGATGGAGACTGTTTTTTTAAAATAATTCGGAATTTTTAAAATACGGAGCACCTGGACTAGCGGTCAACATCCGGCCACGAAATGTCACGGTCAACTCCCCCTGCGCCTACGGTACATTAGGCGCGCCGCGCGCCTACTATATATCTTTGTTAATTTAGCGCCTAAATACGGGTCAAATCCTTCCTGCTATACTACTCCCGAGGAACCACCACCTAATAGAGCGCAATATTACTGAAGGGGACGTTACTCTTCCAAACACATTTTGGAACATTATTTCAGCACATTAACATTTTAATTCATCTAGATTGTACACCCCCCCCCCCCCACACACACACACACACACACATCACACAGCTTACGACCCTGGTAATTACATCGAGGGAGACCCAGACTTCTATTACCCTATAAATACTCTCTGCGGTCCTGTGATTACCTAACCTATGCATTTAGAGAGGTAAGCGAGGGAGGTAGAGATTATATTCTTAATTTCCTTGAGAGGTGTGGTGAGCAGTTAAATGCTTGTAGGGGTTCAGCTCCATTTTTTTCTTTGTCTGAATGGAAGTATGTGCCTCATGCACTGAATGTATGACAGAGACAACACTTTGTAAGCTATTTCATCTCTTTTATTTCTGATATGTAGTTTGTGCGTGGTTAGCTATCTCACATTCACAGGATAATCCACGCACGCTTTATCTCCACACTCTACAGACTCCCAGCTCTAATTTGAGCATATATTCTTTGTAACTGATGTTTTAAATATGGGATTTAGAAAGAAGACAGACGGAGAAGCGATATATATATATATATATATATATATATATATATATATATATATATATATATATCACACACAGAGATGGGATTTCTAAGATGAATGTTGAAAGTTCCCTGGGCAGCTAAATAGACAAATCAGGAAATTCTCAAAGAGGCCAACACAAAAAGGGAGCTCCAAAAAAAAAAAAAACATCAGAAAGAAACAATCAACATTTTTCGGGCACATCATGAGAAGAGAAAAGTTGGAATACTTGGTTACAACTGGCAAAATAGAAGAAAAGAGTGATCGCGGACGACAAAGAAAGAAAATACTGGTTAGTTTGGTGTCATGGCATGGAAAACAGTCAACAACAGAACTGATAGATAGAAGATTGTGGAAGGGCATGATCGCCTACGCCAACAGGCATGACACATGATGATGAAAAATATATTTATATATCATCAGTTCTTTAATGTTGTATACACTGTTATCATTATATAATTGCAGTCAGTCTGTTTCATGTGATGTTTTGAGATATGAAATATGAGAGTTATGACCAGTTGTGTTAGGCGTTTCATAAACAACAAAAATGTACCGTCTTTGTCTGTTTTCTTTCTCACTACCCCCTCTCACCAGCCCCTCTCACCACTTCCTCTTATATCCCTTCTAGTGTTCAAGGAAATACAAAGTTCTAGCTCTTGCCCTTCTGGCAGCCTCAACGACTGTCAGTTAATATCACAGGTAGGGAATAGGCAAATAATTGCGATGCTGCGGTAAAGCTGGTAGCAAGGAGCCAGTGGTGGGGAGTGTTAAAACACTCCAAGGTGTGAAGACAGCTTTACAAGGGAGGAACACAACACAATACGGAGTTCATATCACAGCATGTATCGGATGTTGTCAGTCCATTATACTCTGGGTGGGGTCTACAGCGGGGTCTTCAGCGGCACCTCCTTTTTAAAAAATATATATTTAGTATGGCATAGAATATATCACATTCTTTCCTCGTGAGCAAACCACTTCATTTGTTGTCTCGGTATGTAGTTCAGAATTGATTCAATGCCAAATATCTCTCGCTTACGACATCATTTCTAATTCTGATTCGTCTGGTCACCCCAAGCGCTTCCCAAACATCTAATCTCTGTGGTAACTTATGTAACTTGTGTTATTTTAAATTCATTTACTTTCAGTTTAATTGTATATTTAGTCATTTTTTGTTTACCATTTTGTACTGCATTTTAGGTAGGCACTTTTAAAATACACTGTGACAGCGTGCTTGTTTATGGTATGAGAGATAACAGTACGTTAGGAAAGGTATATGACAGCTCATAGTTCGCTTCGAAGTTAGATCAGGTAAACGTAAAGGTAAAGTACGAGACTTGAACCGACGTCTTAGCACGCGAGTTTCCACCCATACGTACTCGTCCGCCTATCCAGAAATGTTCGGAGATTTCTGTATAGTGTCGCCTCGAGCATCTAAACTTAGATGCGAAGCGACATTCCTCACCTTTCAAGGGCAATACCCTGGTACCCATTTCTGCTGGGTCGACCGTGGGGGGTATTTTTTTTTCTTTTTCCAACCACGAGTACAACTCACACTGCTCCCAGCGGCAGATCAGGTGTAAGAGAGGTGTGCCTACTATACCCCTACTTCTTTACTGTTTATTACATAGGTAGACTATAAATGCAAGTTCGCCTACCCATCAGAGACAGGAGATCAACGAGCTTCTATTTGTAGACGATCAGGCACCAATACATGGAAAAATAGATATGCAAGAACACTGAAATAGACTCAACAGCACAGGCACAAAATACAACATGAAAATCAACATCAACAAAACAGAAGTCACGAATATTGCAAAAGAGAAACAGAACGGCAATGCATAACTATTGTCGACAGACAACTAATACAAGTAGAGGAATTTAAATATCTAGGAAGTCTGGTGATAAACGACAGTTCACGAACAACAGGAATAGACAAAGGTACAACAAAGCTTATCAAATCAATGGACAGCTATCACCACTATTGTCCAACAAGGAAATAACTGTAGAGGCAACATGAGCACTCTACAATACAATGTTCATCGCAACTTTGTGCTACAAATGCCAGTCATGTTACCTACATGGAAGAACAATAAGAAAAATAACCTCAACTGATATGAAATGTATTAGACGAATGACAGAAAATAGCGTGAGAGATAAGATCAGAAATGAAGAACTGAGAAAAAAAAAAGCTAAGAATAACTCCATCCATAGAATATATAAAGATATAAAAGATAAAATGGTTTGGCCACGTGACACGGCAGAAAGATCAAAACACAACACGACAAGCCTTCAATAAACGTGAGAATACCATTCCCAGTGGCCGAAATAGGGATTGACGGCCTATTAGAAACACTATGAAACGTAACATCAACTGAGGCGAATAGAAGAGCAAAAGACCGCAAATTATATCTCACCTCGACGCTGAAGGGTCAATTAGGAAGGAAAGAAGAAGAATGAAGAACAGCACAGTTTCAACAGGGAAATGTAGAAGACAGTTAGTTAACTGTGAAACTTGTAGACAACACATCTCTCACAGTTGTTTGTTGTCATCTCAAAGTAGCACTTTAGTTATGATCATGGGCATTTTGTAGTATTTATGGATAATGTTCCGACCCTGTTACATTACATTGCACTCGTTCTTAAGAGTTGATATTATATGGAAGTGGTTCCAATATCACCAGACACACATGTCGTAAAATGTTGAACTAAAGTCAATATTTATGTACGAGTGCTACTTTAGTCATCATCATCAAGTACAGGCCTTGTAGATGATCATGTCTCACCACAACTGTCGATCACGACAGTTATTTATTTTTTATGTTCTTGACCTTCTGCCAAGCCATTCTCTTAAGCTGTCTGGTATCTTTTCTCTTTGCTTCCCTCTTTCTCTTCGTCCCTCAATTTTCCCAGTTGTTACAATATATTCCAGCTGTTCTCATTACATGGCCAAAAAATGATGATTGTTTCTTCCTAATATTGGAAATTAGCTCTCTTTTAGCTTTCAGAACGTTTTCATTACTCTTCTTAGCTGTCCATGGTATTCTCAACATTCTTCTGTAAAACCACATTTCTACAGACTCCAGTGATTTTCATGTCTGATGTCCTAGTGTCCATGACTCAATCCATATGTTAAGACTGGCTCTACATAACATTTAGGAACTCTTTTTCTTGTTTCTATTGTCAAAAATGGATTGCATAGTATCTAGTTTAATAGTTGTAACAAAAAGAACAATGATTAGTTCTCCTCAGCTTCCGGGGTATAGTATTCAGTTCTGAACCAGAGAATAAAATAAAATAATGAAGAAATAGCTTCTTTAAATCACTTTGAATTTATAATTGAAGAATCATGTATATTTTATCTTATGGAGATACAAAAAGGGGAAATAAACTAAAGTAGCAGCGACAGACTACCTTTCACAAAGAATACAGCGTTACGAAGATTCAAATAAGAAAGAAAACAAACGAAATTCTGTACTGTCTCAGCTCTCAGCGTGCTTGAATATCAGCGTCGAAAATAACAAACTGATAATAGTAATGCCAATCACCAAACTGATAACAGTAATACCAGAGTGATGAGTGGGTGACGGAATAGATTAGAATAGAACATGATAATTTCCTCATGAGGAAGATACTGTGCAATCTATTTTGACAATAAAGAAACAAGAAAGGAGCGCTCTTAAATGTTATGTAGTGCCAGTCTTAACATATGGATGTGAATTATGGACAATAGGATAACAGACAAGAACATCACTGGAGGCTGAAGAAATGTGGTTTTACAGGAAAATGTTGAGAATAACATGGACAGATAAGAATTGTAATGAAAATGTATAGAAAGTGGTCAAAAGCAAGAAGAGGGCTAATATCCAATATTAGGAAGAAACAATAGTTTTTTTAGTCTAATGAGAAGGGAACAGCTGGAATATATTGTGAAAACTGGGAAAATCGAGGGGCGAAAAGACAGGGAAGCAAAAAGAAAAGTTACCAGACAGCTTAAGAGAATGGCTTGGCAGAAGATCAACAACAGAAATGATAAATAACTGTCCACATCGAAAATTGTGGAGACATGATCACCTTCGCCAGCAGGCCCGATACTTGATGATGATGAGTTTTCTCAAAAAGTGGGTGTGTGTTCGCTTCACGGTAGGTTTAGTCTAATTTTTCTATGTCTAAGTGCATGTGTGAGGTGAAATCAAACTTCGGAATAAACGCCTCTAGTTTAAGCACATAAACTATTTCAGTTTGAAAAAGTAACGTCACTTTTAGTAATATTGCGCTTTATTATGTGGTTCGTTAATCTGTCATTAGAAGACCCATAATTGTAGAGAGAAGAGAAACATCAGGAGTGTGAAACCCTAACATCAAACCCTACACTAATTTGTAGTATTTGAGAACCCCAGTAGCTTTGTCGTGACGTCACATAAGGGGAGATCTCTGATTTTTTTTTCGAAATAATTTATGTGCTTGAACTAGAACTGTGTCTAACTTCTGACCTGAACACCACGTTGTGACAGCCAAGGACGTGCGGTCTTTATTCTGCAGTCTCAGTACGAGTTCCCCAGAGGTTCACAGGTACATACAAGTGCCAGTTTTGTTTCTTTCTGGCCACACAGAATATGTAGGATAGTGTTAGATCAATATTCCTGTATGGTGCTGAAACGTGGACATTAGACCAGAAATAGAGCAGAAAATTGAAGCCTTTGAAATGTGGATATATAGAAGAATAGGTAGAATTGGATGGAAGGAAAAGAAAACAAACGATGAGGTCTTAAAACAACTAAAAATGAAAAGAGAACTACTAAGCACAATTTAAACAAGACAAATGAGATTTTGGGGCCATGTTAAAGACATAGCAGCCTACTAAAAGTAATATTGGAAGGGACAATACAAGGTAAAAGAGGCAGACCCAGACCAAGGCTAACATTGACGAGTAACATCAAAAGATGGACAAATCAGTCTATTACAACCTGCACCATCAAAGCAAGAGACAGAGCGGAATGGCGCTCCATGGTAGCCAACCTTCCATGCAGAGACGGTACTCAATGATGATCTGGCCACCCATGCAACAGGCAGCTTGAGAGCTGCTGGCCTACATAACTCCAGTTCTAAGGCCACACATTCTTCTGGACTGTCGCGGAGCGCTCCGCTGATCTTAAACCCTAGTAAGTGTGCCGGTCACACGCCAGCGAAATCCATCGCAGCATTGGGGTCCAACGCAAACTGTTGCCATGCCTGCGTGTCAAACTTCGCCGTTTTTGTTCGGGCGTGTGCGCATTCTGACAGCAATTTGTTATCTTGCATCCTCTCTTTATTTCTCTCTCTCTCTCACACACACACCCTCTTCACCGACTCTAATCCTTTACATCTTATATTGTATCACTCCTTCCGTTACGCCAATATCAAGTCACACGATATATGGAAACTTGTGTAGCTTCGTTCTACAAACTGTTTGTCTACAAAGCAAGTATTCAGCCCTACCCTATACATGCGATACTTGTTTTAATTGGAAAATACAGATATACAATTTTTCCGAGTTGTGTTCCTAACCCTATACTATAGTCAAGAATACACACGCGTGAAAGACATTACCAATGGTAGCTACTTTTTTTTAAATGGTAGCTCAGTTGGTTGTGTGCTCTAGCTTTTTTTTTTTTTTTTTTTAATCGCGGCAAGGTGCTGGGCCGAGGAGTTCGGGTTCGATCCTACTTCGGGCTGTTGATTGTTTTTTTTTTCTTTCTGTTGTTGATTGTGAGTATTTTTTTTTTTCAGAGTCTTGTAAACATGCCTCTACTCTTGAAATAATTCGCTAATCTATCGTCTCGGTAGACTCCCTCCATAATAATCAATATCCACTTATTATTTGAAGAGGAGGACCAAAATATTCTTTTAGAAGATAGGCGGAAGAAGAGATGAAGGTGATGACGAAGACATGGAATGATTTTAAAAGAATGGGAAGAAACAGGACGGCTTGGAAAGTTTTTGTTGAAGACCTATGCTCCACAGGAAGTTGAAAGTGTTGAAGTCATATGCTCCACAGGGAGTTGAAAGTGTTGAAGACCTATGCTCCACAGGACGTTGAAAGTGTTTGTTGAAGACCTATGCTCCACAGGAAGTAGAACGATGTATGTTGAAGACCTATGCTCCACAGGAAGTAAAAAGATGTATGTTGAAGACCTATGCTCCGGGTGTCCGGTTAGTGCAATCGATAGGCGGTTGGCTTACCACGGCAACAGCCGGGTTCGTACCCTGGCGAGGACACCTGGGTTTTACTAATTCCCTAAAAATTAGTACCTCTGAAGTCGGAGTAAATCTGCCTGCATGGCGAGGGGCATCCTGTAATGGGATAAAACAGACTTTACACGCAAAAATTCAGTCCCACAAAATTGAGTGGGTGGGACTTCGTCAGAGGTCAAAGCTGACGAAAGCGAACGAACGACCTATGCTCCACAGGAAGTAGAAAGATGTATGTTGAAGACCTATGCTCCACAGGAAGTAGAAAGATGTATGTTGAAGACCTATACTCCACAGGAAGTTGAAAGTGTTGAAGACATATGCTCCACAGGGAGTTGAAAGTGTTGAAGACCTATGCTCCACAGGAAGTTGAAAGTGTTTGTTGAAGACCTATGCTCCACAGGAAGTAGAAAGATGTATGTTGAAGACCTATGCTTCACAGGAAGTTGAAAGTATTTGTTGAAGACCTATGCTCCACTCGGGAGTTGAAAGTGTTTCTTTAAGACCTATCCTCCACAGGGAGTTGAAAATGTTTATTGAAGACCTATGCTCCACGGGGAGTTGAAAGTGTTTGTTGAATTACTATCCTCCACAGTGAGTTGAAAGGAAGAAGAGGATTGTTATTTGTACTAGCTATAGTACATGACTGCTACTTTGTTTCATTTCCCCAGCAATCGCTCCTAGTTTTCCTTCCGTACTTTTATGTTACATTATATAAACACCTACTTATTTTGATCATCTACTGTTAACATTTTAACTATAAAACCGCTTTTTAATCGTACCGGGAATAATTCATTAATGCATTTGTTCGTGTCCATTTTTGCCATTGACCATACTACCTTTTATGATTGAAGTGTTCGATGTCCCGACAGACGACGACGACGACGACACCCCCCCCCCCCCACTACTTTACCAGAAGAAAAAAATCAGGTACCCGGACCCGTTTAGAACTTGCTAAACCTGGGGACCGTCGATGGGGATCGAACCCGTCGTCTTATTCTTTGTGGTCCATTTCTTTAGCCACCATGAAGCTTCTGTAATAATAATAATAAACAAAAGAAGCTATCTTTACATTTTCGATTTTCTGGGGTTTGCTGGGGGAAAAAGGGGGAAATTTATAGGACTGAAAATTAAAGGCCGCTTGTCCAGCGCAGTCGACGAGGTGTCTGAGTGTTTGTTTCATCCCGGATAGAAAAACAAGCAACCGTTTACCCTACCGGGATTCGAACCCGCCTTCTCCTGGTTTGGAGATCGTCGGGTTATCGATTCTTAATTCTTTGCAGTCCTTCTTAAGGAGATGTTCATCATCATCATCATCGAGTACCATCTCCACAACGAAGGTTGGCTACTATGGAGCGCCATTCTGCTCTGTCTCTTGCTTTGATGGTGCAGGCTGTCATAAGCTGATTTATCCATCTTTTGATGTTATTCGTCTATGTTAGTTTTGGTCTGTCTCTGCCTCTTTTACTTTGTATTTTCCCCTCCAGGATTACTTTTAGTAGGCTGCTGTATCTTTTATCATGGCCAAAATCGCATTTGTCTTGTTTGAATTGTGTTTAATAGTTCTCTTTTCATTTTTAGTTGTTTTAAGACTTCATCGTTTGTTTTCTTTTCGTTCAGTCCAATTCTGTTTATTCTTCTATATATCCATATTTCAAAGGCTTCAATTATCTGTTATGTTGTCTTGTATAATGTCCAAAGAGATGTTAGATTCCTTGTATTCCTGGTTTCATGTTTCTATGTTCATATTTCTCATCCCCTATAAGTTGGTGTGACATTTGTAGAAAAAGATTTAAGTTTTTGCTAAGTTTTGTTGACAGTCCGAAAACTTACCAGATATTCTTCAAGTGTGCAAAAACCACTCTAACCTTAGATATTCTTCAAGTGTGCAAAAACCACTCTATCCTTAGATATTCTTCAAGTGTGCAAAAACCACTCTATCCTTAGATATTCTTCAAGTGTGCAAAAACCACTCTATCCTTAGATATTCTTCAAGTGTGCAAAAAACCACTCTAACCTTAGATATTCTTCAAGTGTGCAAAAACCACTCTATCCTTAGATATTCTTCAAGTGTGCAAAAACCACTCTATCCTTAGATATTCTTCAAGTGTGCAAAAACCACTCTATCCTTAGATATTCTTCAAGTGTGCAAAAACCACTCTATCCTTAGATATTCTTCAAGTGTGCAAAAACCATTCTATCCTTAGATATTCTTCAAGTGTGCAAAAACCACTCTATCCTTAGATATTCTTCAAGTGTGCAAAAACCACTCTATCCTTAGATATTCTTCAAGTGTGCAAAAACCACTCTATCCTTAGATATTCTTCAAGTGTGCAAAAACCACTCTATCCTTAGATATTCTTCAAGTGTGCAAAAACCTCTCTATCCTTAGATATTCTTCAAGTGTGCAAAAACCACTCTATCCTTAGATATTCTTCAAGTGTGCAAAAACCTCTCTATCCTTAGATATTCTTCAAGTGTGCAAAAACCGCTCTATCCTTAGATATTCTTCAAGCGTGCAAAAAACACTCTATCCTTAGATATTCTTCAAATGTGCAAAATCCACTATATCCTTCGCAATCTTGACTGCAACATCTACTTCCGTGTTGACTGCTCTGTAAATGATATTACCTAGATAAGTGAATGTTTTCACGCTATTCAGTATCTGCTCGTCTGAGGTAATATAATCTCGTGTTAGCTGTGCCTATTCTAAGGTTGTCAATCATAGACGACAGGGTAACAAATAAGTCAATCAATGCAGTGTGGGCATGACTACGCATTTCCATTTCTCCCTTCGGCAGAATATATAGATAGCAGCTCAATCTGCCCATAACTAAAAGTTTCCACGGAGGTAGCAGCTCAATCTGCCCATAACTAAAAGTTTCCACGGAGGTAGCAGCTCAATCTGCCCATAACTAAAAGTTCCAACGGAGATAGCAGCTCAATCTTCCCATAACTAAAAGCCTCCACGAAAGTAGCAGCTCAATCTGCCCATAACTAAAAGCCTCCACGAAAGTAGCAGCTCAATCTGCCCATAACTAAAAGCCTCCACGGAGGTAGCAGCTCATTCTGCCTATAACTAAAAGCTCCACAGAAGCAGCAGCTCAATCTTCCCATAATTAAAAGTCCCCACAGAAGCAGCAGCTCAGTTTTCCCATAACTGAAAGTCCCCACGGAAGCAGCAGCTCAATCTGCCCGCAGACGAAAGGGCATATACTCTCCAGATGCTCACCTAGAATACACAACTCAAAAAAGAGAGCCTCGCCAAAAAGAAAGAAAAAAACCTTAAAATAATAATTAAAAAAAAATAGCCAATTTAGGTTTAAATGACGACTCACGTCAACACTAAACTGTAAGCTCTGAAATCTTAAACAACATCAACGTATATTCATAGACGTGAACTTCTTGTGTGGCCGTTAGTAAACAGACGGCGAGCAAGAAGAAGATAAAGCACCGACAAACAATCCAGCGCCAATGGCATGAGCATTAAACCACACAGCCACCTGCTGATGTGTTACAACCAAAAAAATAATGTAAACAATGCCTCAATATATGGGACTACCTTTATCATTTCAATAAAAAAGCCCAGAGGGGAACACGAAACGTGTGACAATCATCACATAAATCGGTTGAAACAGTTAGAGCTATGGTTATCACGTACAAACACATATATTATTGAAGCAAGCTAGAGAGACACAACCGTGCTGTAGTGCAACATTTGGTTCTGGTATAGGAACAAACATCATTTTTTTGGCCATGTAATGAGAAGAGAACAACTTGAATATATTGTAACAACTGGAAAAATTGAAGGACGAAGAGATAGAGGGAAGCAAAGAGAAAAAATAACAGACAACTTAAGAGAATGGCTTGGCAGAAGGTCAACAACAGAAATGATAAATAGCTGCCGAGATCGAAAGTTGTGGAGAGACATGATCACCTACGCCACTAGGCCCGGTACTTGATGATGATGATGATAGGAACAAAATACAAGGCAAAAGAGGCAGACCAAGACTAACATGGACGAGTAACATCAACAAATGGACAAATCAGCCTATGACAATCTTCACCATCAAAGCAAGAGACAGAGCGGAGTGGCGCTCCATGGTAGCGAACCGTCGTTGCGGAGACGGCGCTCGATGATGATAGGAACAAAATATAATGCGACCCACTGTGTGTAGACGCGGGCACAACAGATATATGCTGTGTTGGGAGTGATACGACGTCTGTGACGTAATTACGCGGCGCTGTATAAGGGAACGGTTTTGTGGGGAGGAAAGGGACAATTGCTGGTTTATTGCGAGAGAGTGGGGTGGGAGAGGAATGGTGGTGAGTCAGGAGGAGTAGGGTTATGGGGGGGGGGGGGGGGTCAACGGGGATCATTGAGGAGTTCATAGACAGGATGGTAAAATGAGAGTTGAAAGGGAAAGCAATATATATATATATATATGGACATATGTCAGACATGGCAACAAGAGAATTTAAAAGCAGACTCTTCTGTGGGGAACATCACGATACAGAAAAAAAAGAGGAAGACCTAGAGAGACACTGAAAAGAACACTTATAAGGGAAGCAAAGTTGGCAGGCATAGACTCATTAGATAAGATCAAACATCTCGACCATAATAGAGATGGATGGCGAAAAACATTACAAACCCTATGTGACGTCACGCGGCGTGGGAAAGCTCAAGATCTATAAGTGGTATTTTAGTTATACCCTTGGCAATGTTACAGCATTTCTGGATAAAGATCTTCTAGTCTAGTACATTCCACTCACTTCTAAAATTGTTAATTCATGGAAGTGGTTTCAATTTGTGACCCCAGACACTTACAAAACGTAACATTTTTAGCTGAAGTAAATGTACGTGTGTGAATATTAAACCCTTTTTTAAATTCCCCAAGGGAAAAGACACATAGGAAAATCAAAATATTCTTGGAGAATACAGATGGAAGCAGAGATTAAGATGATGAGGAAGACATAGAATGATCTTAAAAGTATGACAAGAGACAGAACGGCTTGGCAAGTGTTTGTTGAAGACATATGCTCCACAGAGAGCTGAAAGTATTTGTTGGAGACATATGCTCCGCAGGGAGCTGAATATATTTGTTGGAGACATATGCTCCACAGGGAACTGAAAGTGTTTGCTGAAGACTTATGCTACATAGGGAGCTGAAAGTATTTGTTGGAGACCTATGCCTCATAGGGAGCTGAAAGTGTTTGCTGAAGACCTATGCTACACAGGGAGCTGAAAGTATTTGTTGGAGACCTATCCTCCACAGGGAGCTGAAAGTGTTTACTGAAGACCTATGCTCCACATGGAGCTGAAAGTATTTGTTGTAGACCTATGCTCCACAGAGAGCTGAAAGTATTTTTTGAAGACCTATACTCCACAGGGAGCTGAAAGTATTTTTTGAAGACCTATGCTACACAGGGAGCTGAAAGTGTTTGCTGTAGAACTATGCTACACAGGGAGCTGAAAGTGTTTGCTGAAGACCTATGCTACACAGGGAGCTGAAAGTGTTTGCTGAAGACCTATGCTCCACAGGGAGCTGAAAGTGTTTGCAGAAGACCTATGCTACACAGGGAGCTGAAAGTGTTTGCTGAAGACCTATGCTACACAGGGAGCTGAAAGTGTTTGCTGAAGACCTATGCTCCACAGGGAGCTGAAAGTGTTTGCTGTAGAACTATGCTACACAGGGAGCTGAAAGTGTTTGCTGAAGACCTATGCTACACAGGGAGCTGAAAGTGTTTGCTGAAGACCTATGCTCCACAGGGAGCTGAAAGTGTTTGCTGTAGAACTATGCTACACAGGGAGCTGAAAGTGTTTGCTGAAGACCTATGCTACACAGGGAGCTGAAAGTGTTTGCTGAAGACCTATGCTCCACAGGGAGCTGAAAGTGTTTGCTGAAGACCTATGCTACACAGGAGCTGAAAGTGTTTGCTGAAGACCCATGCTACACGAAGATGACACTATGCTATATGAAGATATTAGTTAATGCTCATTACTAAAAGATCAAAGATAGGCAAGTTGGGTCTTCAGGTTATGCAATAATTCAATTTTTAACTACACGAGTGTTTACATTGTAAGATACAACTTCTTCTGAACACTTGAAATGTTTAATAGAAGAATTGTGTGTGTTTTTTTTTTTATCTTCCTCTAAAGATAGAAGTACCTTCATTAATGGATGCTTGCGCAGAATAAAATGACGGAAATGGCAGGGGAAAATCGCTAACATGGTATTATGGGAAAGTAGCAGTCAAATACCAGTGGATAGAGATTTACAACGAAGACGATGGTGCTGAATAAGACACACACCGCAGAAGCCAACTGAGAGTATTACACAACAGGCCTCTTTTTTGGAATCCCCAGGGGAAGAGACAAAGAGGAAGACCAAAATATTCTTGAAGAAGATAGGTGGAAACAGAGATTAGGATGATGTGGGAGACAGAATGATCTTAAAAGAATTGCAAGAAACAGAACGGCTTGGAAAATGTTTGTTGGGAGACCTTTGCTCCACAGGGAGCTGAAAGGTAGAGAAAAAGAAGAAGAATAATAAGAAAGACAGAAGTAAGAAAATCAACTAAAGCATTGGTGACAAACAACTGTGATATATAACGGAGAAGGACAGAGAGGTAAGGGTATTTATAAAGGGGATGGGTGATATATCAGATAGCGAGATGCATTATCTAGGATGGGGAAGCGAAGATATTTAGAGAGGGAGTGGAGAAGAGGATGGCTGTAGAGAAACTAACAAAAGTAAGAGGATGGCTGTAGAGAAACTAACAAAAGTAAGAGGATGGCTGTAGAGAAACTAACAAAAGTAAGAGGATGGCTGTAGAGAAACTAACAAAAGTAAGAGGATGGCTGTAGAGAAACTAACAAAAGTAAGAGGATGGCTGTAGAGAAACTAACAAAAGTAAGAGGATGGCTGTAGAGAAACTAACAAAAGTAAGAGGATGGCTGTAGAGAAACTAACAAAAGTAAGAGGATGGCTGTAGAGAAACTAACAAAAGTAAGAGGATGGCTGTAGAGAAACTAACACAAGTAAGAGAACGGAAGGGTGACGTAAGAAAGGGGATGGCTGTAGAGAAACAAAAAAGGAAGAGAAAGGAAGAGGATGGTTGTAGAGAAACTGAAAAAAGGAAGAGGATGGTGTAGAGCAACTCAGAAAGGAAGAAAAAGGAAGGCTGACGGAAGGAAGAAGGAGGTGAAGTTAGGGAAAGGTTAAAGACGGGACGGGGGTAATAAGGATATAAAGATGGAGAGAAGTGATAGGGGAGTTATAGTCCGGAATGGAAGAGTTACAAAGAAACTGAGATGAGGAAGGAGGTTGAAAAGGAAGGATTATTGATGTAGTTTAATTCTAGGTGACAATGAACAATCTTAACACAGTGCACGCTCTTTGTAGTTCTGGCGGTGATCTCTGCAGTTAAGAGGTACAGAACCACTTACAGATCCTCCAAGGTTACAATTAAATCTGTCAACTAGTTATACGTTTTACCTCAAGTAGCGTTGCCCGTTATAACTGTAAGACACTGTTCTGATACATCAGGGAGGATAACCTCGTCAATACACACGGCTTAAGTAAGTGAAAAGTAAAGTACCCCCGTCACGCCAAGTGGCGTATAGGGAATATGGTGTTAGTGACCATAAATTTTACAGACCTTCGGCACATGATTTTTGGGGCTAATGTGGTCGGTATTACGCCCGTGCCGCTTTACTTTCCCTGATAAAAAAAATCCGGTACCCATTTAAGACTGGGTGAACCCGGAAGCCGTCGGTTGGGATCGAACCCTACCTCTTGTCACATGGCATAAGGCTAGTGATGCAATGGATCCTAGGACGCTCCAACACACCAGGAAATGATAAGACAGCACCGCTAGCTAAGAGAGGATCCAGACAGACACAGCCAAACAAATCTTAAATGCCTCAAGTAGACCAGATTGGCTGAATGGATTGTGAAAAAGAAAAACAGAGGGAGACTTTTTTTAAATACACGACGAGGCAAAAACACACACACACACGCACACACACATACACACATACGCACGTATGCGCGCGACAACAATAACAACATAAAAAGAAGAGACCAAGCCATCTTCAGACTTAAAACCGGTCATGTACCACTTAACAACCACATCAATAAAATACCACGGAACAAACTCCTGCGTGTCCACTCTGTGAACGCCCACATGAAACAGTAGAACATCACCTTTTTGAATGTCCAATGGTCACTGACATCAGAGCAAAGAGAGGAACATGCTACTTTATTGATACAAAGAGAGTCAAATGCTACTGTATTTATACAAAGAGAGTAACATGCTACTGTATTGATACAAAGAGAGTCACATGCTACTGTATTGATACAAAGAGAGTCACATGCTACTGTATTGATACAAAGAGAGTCACATGCTACTGTATTGACACAAAGAGACACATGCTACTGTATTTATACAAAGAGAGTCAAATGCTACTGTATTGATACAAAGAGAGTCACATGCTACTGTATTGATACAAAGAGAGTCACATGCTACTGTATTAATACAAAGAGCGTCACATGCTACTGTATTGATACAAAGAGAGTCACATGCTACTTTATTGAAACAAAGAGTGTCACGTGCTACTTGGCTGTTACAATTTATGGTTGGTTTCTTAGCTGTTTGAAAATAATGGTGGCTACTAGGAAACCAAATAAAACCAATTCTTGGTAAGCACAACAGTAAACTAACGTACGACACGAACACAGCCGACAGGGTGTATCAACTAGTTACAAAGGCTGATGGAGAGAAAGAATGTCGCAGGAGTGGTATGAAAGATCTGACATTCTTCATCCTTGATCAAGCCTACGTTGTAATGCCGAGTGCTCCGTACTTTCGTTCCTGTGACATTTTCCCTACAGCTAATGTCTGAAAGAGGTGAGCTGGACATCATTTCAGATAGTGGCAAGTTGATTGCTGTGTTGTAGAGAGGAAACGCGCGGGTTAGACAGGAAGCGATTAAACACAAGAAGCAGCACGGGAATAGAAGACAAGAACTATTGAAGAAAGTGGTAAGACGAAGCGAGGCAGAAGTAAAAATGTAAAGAAACTAAGAGGATATGGAAAAGAATAGTGCTCGTAAATTTCCCCCTTATTTTAATTTCTTATCTTAAACGCACGTCCAATGGTTTTATGTAGCGTACGAAATGGATACAGAGATAACAGCGACTGTAGTGTTCCACGTGCGGGGGATTACGTTTGTTCCATGTTTGTAGCTGCTCCTCAATCGATACGGCTTGTAAGAGTTTGGGGAAATGTTTTTGGGTATAGTTTTTTTTAAAAAAAATCTGTCGGATGTTTCGTTTTACAGAGTAACTTACACGTCATTTAACTCTTTCAGTACGGGATGTTTTATCAATTTGTCGGCAGTGATTTCAGAGACATTTTTCATGTTTTTAAATATTAATCTACATATTTATATTTATCTTAAACTTAACATATTATATATGAATTTTTATATAATAAAGAAGGAATTATATTTCACCAATACCAAGATGATTACAAAACCTATAAAAAGAAAATTTCTTGATGACAGTTTAAACTAATCATATTGAGAGTGACGCACTGTGCGGCTAAACGTACGTAAAGAGTTAAGCCAAAAAATAGAGGGTAGGTTAAGGGCTATAATATATTGTTGTTGTTGTTGCGTTCGTCAGCTTTCAACTCTGACGAAGTCCCTAGATACTAGAAACTGAATTTTGCGTGTTAATCCATTTTTCCCTGGCAGCCGTGTGCACAGGAGTCCCTCGCCGCACAGGTAGATAACTCCGACTTCGGAGGTACTCATGTTTTTTTCCATCGATGACGTTTCAAACCGGGCCTCGCTGCTGAGACTAGGGGTGGTTGTCACAGAGAGAAATCATAAATAAAAATCCCAACCGGTGTAGCCGAGATTTAAACCCACAACCTCTCTGTCCCGAGGACGGCGTTTTGCCTCGAGACCAACCAGTCCCCCATGGACTGGGAATATGAGGAAACTGCAACAAGGAACACTTTTCATGCTGTAATATGAGGCAGATGTACCTTGTGAGCTGCGATCGGCCAAAAAGTCGAATACATATGTACACAGTAACAAATAGAAACAAGAACAAGAGTTCTTAAATGTTATGTAGAGCCAGTCTTAACATATGGATGTAAACATGGGCAATAGGACAACAGACAAAAAAAAATCACTTGAGGCTATAGAAATGTGGTTTTACAGAAGAATGTTGAGAATGCCATGGACAACTAAGAGCCAGCTTAGGGTTTAACATAAACCCTATTGTTTAACCCACCAGGGAAAAGAGACAATGGGTGAGGCCAAAATATATTTGAGAAGACAGGAAGGAGAAAGCAGAGATAAAGAAGATGGGGAAGACATGGAACTAACTTAGAAGAATGATAGTAAAAGAGGACGGCTTGGTCAGTGTTTGTTGAAGACCTATGCTCCCGTGGTAAAGAAGGATGAAGAAACAAGTTACACTCTTTTTGTAAGCATTACTAGTGTAGCATAACTCTCATTGGCAGGTTCATCATCATCATTGAGTGCCATCTCCGCAACGAAGATTGGCTACCATGGAGCGCCATTCTTCTCTGTCTCTTGCTTTGATGGTGCAGGTTGTCATAGGCTGACTTGTCTATCTTTGATGTTACTCGTCCATCGTAGTCTTGGTCTGCCTCTTTTACCTTGTATTTTCCCATCCAAGATTACTTTAAGTAGGCTGTTGTGTCTTTCAACATGGCGAAAAAATCGCATTTGTCTTGGCAGATTACACTGCTAAAATAACACGAGAACTAAAGCATCTATGACAAAACGTTTGCAAAATGCGTTTTAATTTAAAAAAAAAAAATGTGGGCAGGCTGTTTCGTAGTCAGCATGCAGCACCAACATGGGATGTATGCTTAAGCTTCCTTGTTAATCTCGAAGCTGCTCGGTTTTAAAATGAGACCGCGAAAATCTAGCATGAATCATTGACATGAGCCGGCATCACCCACGTGACGAATAATACAGAACACCTGCCAGAAAATTACTTGTTTATTTTCCTTCTTCCTCTTATAGCAATCATCATTACACTCGTGCAGCAGCTACTTACGCAACATAATCTTTTTTTTTTCTCTTTTCATTCTATTAACTGTAATTAATTTATTAATCTGGAGATTCAAAGTATTCAGTAATCGCAGAGAACTACGATTTGATGAACTCCTGCCTAATACCGGTACTAACATCTGGATGTGAACGCTGGAAATCCGCTAAGTTGTTAGACGGGAAAATAAATGTTTTTGAAAATAAATGTTTTTGAAAATAAATGTTTTTTTGAAAATAAATGTTTTTGAAAATAAATGTTTTTGAAAAATAAATGTTTTTGAAAATAAATGTTTTTTTTGAAAATAAATGTTTTTGAAAATAAATGTTTTTGAAAAATAAATGTTTTTGAAAATAAATGTTTTTGAAAATAAATGTTTTTGAAAATAAATGTTTTTGAAAATAAATGTTTTTGAAAATAAATGTTTTTTTGAAAATAAATGTTTTTGAAAATAAATGTTTTTGAAAATAAATGTTTTTTTGAAAATAAATGTTTTTGAAAATAAATGTTTTTGAAAAAATAAATGTCTCAGAAGAATCTCAAACATAAGGTGGAAAGATTACATTTCAAACGATGAGATAAAACTAAACAAGAAATTTCAACAATGAGACAAAACTAAACAAGAAGACATTTCAAACGATGAGACAAAACTAAACAAGAAGACATTTCAAACAATGAGACAAAACTAAACAAGAAGACATTTCAAACGATGAGACAAACTAAACAAGAAGACATTTCAAACGATGAGACAAAACTAAACAAGAAGACATTTCAAACGATAAGATAAGAGGCAAAATTAAACAAGTGCGCATTTTCAAACTATACGATAATATAAAAGATAAAACTAAACAAGAATATATTTCAAACGATAAGTTAAGAGGTAAAACTAAAGAAGTATACATTTCAAATGATAAGATAAGAGACAAAACTAAAAAAAGAATACACGTTGAGCTTTAGAAGAAGATGGCTTTGGAAATACATCGGTCTTGTGCTGAGAATGAATGAAGAAAGACTTCCCCATCGGGCATTCACGTGGAAACCATCTGGTTAAAAAAAACAAGAAGACAAAGAGAAATGCTAAGCAAAACAATTAACAGGGAAGTCTCAACCATGGGGGACTAAGAAACAACCAAGATCTATAACAATTATCAGCCAATCATCATTTGTACAGAATATGACTAGTGGTTAGTGAACTGGACTACAAAGGACAAGAGGTACGGTTCGATCCCAACCGACGGCGTCCGGTTTCACCCAGCCTTTAATGGGTACCGGATCTTTTTCTGGGAAAGTAAAGCGGCGCGGGCGTAATATCGACCACATTACCCTAAAAATAATGTGCCGAAGGTATGTAACATTTATGGTCACTAACACCATATATATTCCCTATACGCCACTTAGCGTGACGGGGGCACTTTACTTTTTTTTTTTACAGGTGGGCTAAGCTAGGAGCAAGTTGAAAGCAAGATAAAAGATATAATTTGTGGCCTTTTGCTCTTCTGTTCGCCTCTGCTGCTGTTATGTTTCCTAGTGCTTCTAATATTCCATCGACCCATCTTTTTCGTGGTCGACCCTTGGGTCTGGTGTTCTCACAACGTTTGTTGAAGGCTCGTTGTGTTGTGTTTTGTTCTTTCTGCCTTGTCACGTGGCCAACCTATTTTATCTGTTGTTTCCTTATATATTCTATGGCGGGGGCTATTCCTAGCTTTTTTCTCAGTTCTTCATTTCTGATCTTATCTCTCAGACTGTTTCCTGTCATTCGTCTAACACATTTAATCTCAGTAGAGGTTATTTTACTTATTGTTCTTGCATCTAGGGTCCAGGTCTGGCATTGGTAGCACAACGCTGGGATGAAGATTGTATTGTATAGTGCTCGTTTTGCCTCCCAGAATTATTTCCTTGTTGGACAATAGTGTACTAAATGATGTTTTGATATCATGCTTAGGTTACATGTAATGTTAGAAATTGCAGTATATGTATACAAATGATAAGGATTAAAGCAGTAATTTCATTGCTTAAAGCAGAAACCTTATGAAGTCACTATTCTCATGTTGTGAAGATAGCTCCAGATAATCAATTTCATAATCATAATTCAGTTAGCTGATTGGCAGTGTTCCCTAGCGTTTGGCTTTTCGTGGCATGGCGCTGAGTACGGGTTCGATCCTGCGTTGGTCCATATTTTTTTCTGTAGATTATTTGTCAATTTTTTCCGAGTGCTGTAAACATACCTCCACCTCTGAATTGATTCACTGATTATCGCCTCGGAAGTTCCCCTCTATAATAATATTCATTTATTATTATTTGTCTCTAGCTCCAGATAAGGGTAGCAGGCGGGATAAGGATCCATTCATTTCAACACAGATCTATCAACGGGTTTAACACAAATCTATCAACGGGTTTAACACAAATCTATCAACGGGTTTAACACAAATCTATAAACGGATTTAACACAAATCTATCAACGGATTTAACACAAATCTATCAACGGATTTAACACAAATCTATCAACGGATTTAACACAAATCTATCAACGGGTTTAACACAAATCTATCAACGGATTTAACACAAATCTATCAACGGATTTAACACAAATCTATCAACGGGTTTAACACAAATCTATCAACGGATTTAACACAAATCTATCAACGGGTTTAACACAAATCTATTCTATCTATAAGAAAGGCAACCTGGTGCCCACAATGCCTTGCTCAAACTACCACAGCCTGTCGTAAACAACGCTGCGTCTATTTAACATCCGTTTAAGGGAGAACGATGAACAACAGTGAAGTCGCGAGGTGACCGCAGCAGTAGATGTTGAATGACGAGAGAAATCTGAAATCATCTTTTTGTTTATTGATTCTGCCTTCCTGCGTGTGATTGTCTGTCCATTTGTCCTTGTATGTCCCTAAATAAGTCCCGTGCTTATCTCTTTTCAATCATTGAATTCATAAATAGCGCTAAAGAAAGAGCAATCGTTATGACACGTAACTAGACAGCATTAAAGGCGAACTGGGGCACAACGTATTATCTCATAAATCGAATAAAAATACGTTTATAATTTAACGGTTTGACGTAATTACATCAGCGCAAAACTAAATATACGCTTCCACCAATCAGAACGTGCTTTAAAAAATAATATTACCCAATATGAACGTGCCAGACAGGAAAAATCTGAGGGCAGTTCATATGAGGTCATTCGGCTTTTCTTTCTCCACTGGCTGTACGGTTATTTCCATATTCCCCTGACTATTTATTTTCTCCTTAACGTGGCAGGCTTCCATCCCTAGGCCTTGTTTGATGGGAAATGCATTCTTAATGTGTTAGAGCCATTTCCACGTTTTTGTGTGTGTTGGTTTTCCTCTGAAGATGTTGGTATAAGAAGAGGGGAGGGGTGGGGAGGACAGACGGGCGAGTTTATTTGGAAGTTGATGAAGGGGAGGTAAGCATCTTCTGAGTTGAGTTATAAATATTTAGATAACCACAGTTCTATTATTGTTGCAGCTGATGTTATGGGTAGCGCACATATATATGTATTTAAGTTGGTGATATATGGAGGAGTTTCGCACTTGCTTGCAGGATTCATGTTATATAAGATAATAGGCCAGTCGTAACGTATATAAGTGTAATCGTGGATAATCGGACAACAAAGAGGCTTAAGAGATATCTTTTTACAGAGAGAAAAATAAGATTGCCATTATAAAGAGGTGGGGTTTTATAGAGGAAAGATAAAATTGCCATTATAAAGAGGTGGGGTTTTATAGAGGAAAGATAAGATGACCATTATAAAGAGGTGGGGTTTTATAGAGGAAATATAAGATGGCCATTATAAAGAGGTGGGGTTTTATAGAGGAAAGATAAGATTGCCATTATAAAGAGGTGGGGTTTTATAGAGGAAATATAAGATGGCCATTATAAAGAGGTGGGGTTTTATAGAGGAAAGATAAGATTGTCATTATAAAGAGGTGGGGTTTTATAGAGGAAAGATAAGATTGCCATTATAAAGAGGTGGGGTTTTATAGAGGAAATATAAGATGGCCATTATAAAGAGGTGGGGTTTTATAGAGGAAAGATAAGATGACCATTATAAAGAGGTGGGGTTTTATAGAGGAAATATAAGATGGCCATTATAAAGAGGTGGGTTTTATAGAGGAAAGATAAGATTGCCATTATAAAGAGGTGGGGTTTTATAGAGGAAATATAAGATGGCCATTATAAAGAGGTGGGGTTTTATAGAGGAAAGATAAGATTGTCATTATAAAGAGGTGGGGTTTTATAGAGGAAATATAAGATTGCCATTATAAAGAGGTGGGGTTTTATAGAGGAAATATAAGATGGCCATTATAAAGAGGTGGGGTTTTATAGAGGAAAGATAAGATTGTCATTGTAAAGAGGTGGGGTTTTATAGAGGAAAGATAAGATTGCCATTATAAAGAGGTGGGGTTTTTTAGAGGAAAGATAAGATGGCCATTATAAAGAGGTGGGGTTTTATAGAGGAAAGATAAGATTGTCATTATAAAGAGGTGGGGTTTTATGGAGGAAATATAAGATGGCCATTATAAAGAGGTGGGGTTTTATAGAGGAAAGATAAGATTGTCATTATAAAGAGGTGGGGTTTTATAGAGGAAAGATAAGATTGTCATTGTAAAGAGGTGGGGTTTTATAGAGGAAAGATAAGATTGCCATTATAAAGAGGTGGGGTTTTATAGAGGAAATATAAGATGGCCATTATAAAGAGGTGGGGTTTTATAGAGGAAAGATAAAATTGCCATTATAAAGAGGTGGGGTTTTATAGAGGAAATATAAGATGGCCATTATAAAGAGGTGGGGTTTTATAGAGGAAAGATAAGATTGTCATTATAAAGAGGGTGGGGTTTTATAGAGGAAAGATAAGATGGCCATTATAAAGAGGTGGGGTTTTATAGAGGAAAGATAAGATTGTCATTATAAAGAGGTGGGGTTTTATAGAGGAAAGATAAGATTGCCATTATAAAGAGGTGGGGTTTTATGGAGGAAAGATAAGATTGCCATTAAAAAGAGGTGGGGTTTTTTAGAGGAAAGATAAGATTGTCATTATAATGAGGTGGGGTTTTATAGAGGAAAGATAAGAATACAATCACAAAGAGGTGGGGTTTTATGGAGGAAAGATAAGAATACCACCACAAAGAAGTGGAGTTTTATGGAGGAAAGATAAGAATACCACCACAAAGAGGTGGGGTTTTATAGAGGAAAGATAAGAATACCACCACAAAGAGGTGAGGTTTTATAGAGGAAAGATAAGAATACCACCACAAAGAGGTGGAGTTTTATAGAGGAAAGATAAGAATACCATCACAAAGAGGTGGGGTTTTATAGAGGAAAGATAAGAATACCATCACAAAGAGGTGGAGTTTTATAGAGGAAAGATAAGAATACCATCACAAAGAGGTCGGGTTTTATAGAGGAAAGATAAGAATACCATCACAAAGAGATGGGGTTTTATAGAGGAAAGATAAGAATACCACCACAAAGAGGTGGGGTTTTATAGAGGAAAGATAAGAATACCATCACAAAGACGTGGGGTTTTATAGAAGCAGGATAAGAATGTCATCATAATCGATCCACTTCCGTCAGACATGGTTCGCAGTATACTCCTCCGTAAGTCCCTATCCTGACCTAGCTTCTCAATCTCAGTAAAGGGGTCGATGCCTGCGGTGTTTGTATCTCTTATCAGTGTTCGTCTTAGTGTCTCTCCTGGTCGTCCCCTTCTTCACCGCAGCCTGTCTGAAAGATTCTGTTTCTAGCCAGATAACCCACATAACGTTACATTCACTATAGCTCGTCTGAAATAATCTGCCTCTAGCCAGATCACCCACAGAACGTTACATTCACTATAGCTCGTCTGAAATAATCTGCCTCTAGCCAGATCACCCACAGAACGTTACATTCACTATAGCTCGTCGGAAATAATCTGCCTCTAGCCAGATCACCTACAGAACGTTACATTCACTATAGCTCGTCGGAAATAATCTGCCTTTAGCCAGATCACCCACAGAACGTTACATTCACTATAGCTCGTCGGAAATAATCTGCCTTTAACCAGATCACCTACAGAACGTTACATTCACTATAGCTCGTCTGAAATAATCTGCCTCTAGCCAGATCACCCACAGAACGTTACATTCACTATAGCTCGTCTGAAATAATCTGCCTCTAGCCAGATCACCCACAGAACGTTACATTCACTATAGCTCGTCTGAAATAATCTGCCTCTAGCCAGATCACCCACTTATTCTGTTGTCATGTTAAATCTCCTTGATGTCATGAAACCACCCTATAGGGGGCCTCGGTAGCCTAGTTTGGAAAACCACCTTACTAGGCTACCGACGTTCGGACAACCCGTCTTAGATTCCCACTGGAAGCAGTATGATTTGTAACTGTTGTTTGGGAAAAAAAAAACCCGCAGTCGACCCCGCCGCTGACAGAAATGGAAGATGAGGAATGCCGCCACGTATCGTAAATTTCGATGCTTGAAGCGACACTGTCCAGAAGTCTTCGAACACTTATGGATAGGCGACGAGTACATATGCGTGAAAACTCGCTAAGACGCCGATTTTCTCGTACTTTACCTTTACCTTTAACCACCGTATTCTTGGTCTGACGCGGATGCGTGGCCCAGGAATCATGCCTTCTATCACAGTTCTATCCAGCCCGCTGTGTCTTTGGACGTGGCCATTGTATTTTAATTTCCTCTGTAAAGTGGTGTTTATAGACCATTTCTTCTGTAATGTTTAAATCTTTTAATATGTCTTCCATGCTCTTTTTCATTATCTTATATTTATCTTATTTTTTTTACCTGTATCTTGTATTTTTGACAAATCACTACATAAAAAATATATATATATATATATATATATATATATATATATATATATATATGTATATATATATATATATAAGATTCACTCAGTGCCTTGCTAGGCATATAGGGAATGTGGTGTTAGTGGCCATATTAATTACTAGGACACACTTTTCAGGTGATATGGTCAGTATCACACCAGGCCGCTTACATTTTTCAGCGAAGTCTTATGTACTCTTTTTTTAAAGGCTGGATGAAGAGCTCCTTGTCTCAAAAAAAAAACAAAAAAACAAGCAATTCGTGTAATCCGGCGACGACAATGTGAAAAATTGTGATCAGGAAGCGAACACAGCCACTGTGGCTTCCATAAACGATCATGTTAATATATTTCACAACTAAACAAATTATGGTTAATATATTTCACAAATAAACAAATTATGGTTAATATATTTCATAAATAAACAAATTATGGTTAATATATTTCACTTTCTAAATGTGCTCTACAAATATTCGAGAAAAAAACACACATGCGCGCGCACACACACACACGCGCACGCGCGCACACACAGAGACATAGAGAGAGAACCGCCACCGCCGCCAACCACCTACTGACACGTGATCTTGGACTATTGTAGACTAGATTCAAGTCGAACTGTTTTCATGTGTAAGAACTATGTACACATTTACATATAGATTCATATACTACCTCAAATCACGACCACGATTTTCTTTACGATTATTTGATACTTGCACTTAAGGCGAAGGTTAATGAGAACAGCGAAATTCACGTATTTCCGGTTTTTTGATTTTTTTTCTTTCTAAATTTGATTCGTATAAGTAAATTATCTCCCTTAGGCAAATGTTCAAAACGTCCAGTTTATTATTTAGGCATGATAACAATGTATACGTTTTGTTGTGGTTGGCAAGCGGGTGGTCGGGATGTAGACGTGTGCTTTGAATCAGGTGAACATGGTTGCGAACAGAAGACGGAAGTAATGGTCATATCGAAGAAACAATCATCACCAGCATGCAGCATAAAAATGAACAGGACAAATCTGAAACAAGCGCAACGCGTCAAACACTTGGGCACAATAATAACCTCAGATGGAAGATACACCACATAAATAAAAGGCAGAATAGCTCAGGCCAAAATAGGATTTCAGAAAGTGAAAAACGTCTTATGCAGCAAGTCTGTGTCAGTAGAAGTGAAAAAGAAAATTCATCGGAGTTATATAGAGCCAATTCTGACATATGGAAGCGGATTATGGACAGTAAACAAATGAAAAGACGATTAGAGACCACAGAGACGAGATTTCTCAGAACAATGTTCAAAGTTCCCTGGACAGCTTAAAAAGACCAATGAGGAAGTTATCAATGAGCCCAACACAAAAAGGGAGCTCCTAAAAACATCACAAGGAAACAGCCAACATTTTTCGGCAAAATAAAGGGAAAGAGAGATCGCGGACGACAAAGAGAGAAAATACTAGATAGTTTGGTGTCAAGGCATGGAAAACAGTCAACAACAGATTTGATACGATGCACTGTGGATATAAGATTGTGGAAGTACATGATCGCTTAACGCCAACCGCTATGGCACACGATGATGATGAACAGGGGTTCGATTCCAGTCGCATCTAATAATGTTTTTGCGTTGAAATAAAAACTCTTACATGCTTACATCAGGGCCATGCTTACATCAGGGTCATGCTTACACCAGGACCGTGCATACATCAGGGCCGTGCATACATCAGGGCCATGCATAAGTTGATATGCGGTTTACGTCAACACATTGAGTGCTGTTCCAAGGCCATCGTTGGAATTGTTTGACGTCAAGTATTTACATGTTACAACTCATTAATATGGACTGCTCTGCCAAGTGAATCGTAGTTTTCATTTTAGAGATTGTGCATCATCTATTCGTGCGTTGTCGGTTGCACTTATTATAGTAATTGGGATTTTATGGTCGCAGCCATTGTTGTGTGTGCTACGTCATCACAATGGCTGATTGTATATCCCTATAACGGCTGTGCGCTAATAGTGAAAGGCGGAATGGATTTTCGTATATGACTTCGCAGCACCGGGGTCACTCCCGGAGGTTCATGTTAGTCAGAAGGGATTCATAATTTCACAAATTCACATTGCAGGGAGATCTTGCAGTCTGTTGTTTGATGTGCGACGGGGATAGTTCGATGACTAACTGTGTTTCATATGTTCGGATTTAGAGTCAAGGTGATGTCCTAGCATCATCAAGTGCTATTCATAAAAAAAAATGATGATCATCATTTTCAGGAGGACGTGAACTTCCGGTCAATATGGTGGATAGGCGGCAGGAACCATTAAAGGCTATGTCTGAAAAGTGTTCCTTGTTGCAGTTTCCTCATATTCCATGTCCGGCTTTTTGCAAGAGCTACTGAGTTAAGTGCTCTGTGCACACTATGAGCTGTGCGTTTCATCAGTTTGATTGTGTTTCGATATTTCGATTGTTTACGATGAATGATGATATCGTATGATGGAGAACAGATGCTTGTGTTCACTTTCTGTGCGGTTTCGTTTTATGTCTTTTAGCGTGTGCTGAGACTGCTATGATGGGGACTACAGCACATTTCTTTGTTTGGGAGATGAGATAATAATTCGGATGATTCCACTGGCACGGGTGGTTGAGCAATTATGGATTTTAATTGTTTCCAGTGATACCGGGGCCTTCCATAACCATAACCAGAACATGGTAGAAGCATTCTTACAATTTGTCTCCCGTCTTGCTTTATAGTACGTCACGTAATCACAGTTATATTGTCATATTCGTGTGCCTGCAGTCCCTCTCCCAGCATTATCATTATGTATTAACCTTGTTGAAACATTCTTAAGTCTACATAATTTCTTACTTCTCAGTCATCTCCCTCCCCCACGTCCAAGTTCGTAATGATCTCCCACTAATATAACCTCTACATGTTGCCGTACCAGTTGTCTGAACTATTATTTCCAGCACTTTAACTTTGATCTCTTTTAGTTCTTATGTTTTCTTCCCGATTCTTGTCAGAATGTGTTTATTTCCTTCAGGTAGAGGTAACAGAAGGTATTTTAATTATGAAACGGAGGGGGGACAATCCAGGTAACTTGGAACCGATATATTCAAGAAGTGGAATGTGCAGAAGGTAGACAGATATAAGTGTAATGATGAGGCATGAATATTGCGCAAGACGAAATGTTTCCAGAAAATAGAAGTTTAAAATTGGGGGGAAAAATGAAATTGAAAAAACAATCATGCAGTGTTATTTTGAGCTGGTACAACTGTACTGAACATAATATAATACACTCCCCACCCTCTTCTCTCTATCTCTATCTCGCCTTTATTCACTTACTCTTGTACGGAAGGAAATTCTTGTTATTGTGTTTTTTGTTACCAAAAAAGTTCTTGTTATCTCCCTTTTGGCAAGTTCAATAATTGTCAATTGACGTTCTTGTAACGCTTCTCCGATGTTGTCTGCCCCTTTTACTCTGTAAGAGATCAAGGCAAAGATATGCAAATAAATGCATACAAATGCGAAGCTGCAGTAAAGCTACAACAATCTATGTCGTCCATCGCAAACTTAAAGCATTACCCATACCATTTTTTTTCTATTCTTTTTTTTTTTTTTTTTTCAATTCCCCTCCCTCCTTTTACTCTGTGTCTGCCACTTGCTTATCTCCTTTCTCCTCATTTATTTTAAGCTTTGTAGCTTAAAGAAAGCTGTAAGGAGCAGCACGGCATTCTTTCTAGATTCGCAAGCCAGTTTATTTGTTGTTTCTGCTTGTAGCTTAGGATTGGTTCAATGTCTACTCTTTCTCTTATATCATTTCTAATTCTGTCTTTTCTGGTCAACCCAAGCGCTTTTCTCAGACTTCGTATCTCTGTGGTGATAAATTTAACAAACTGGTGACATTCTGACAGTTACAATTTGAAGCTCAAGCTTTTCAATACTCCTCTTCTTATTTCCGTCTTCATTTACCTTTCAGCGTCGAGGGGAGATATAATTTACGGTCTTTTGTTCTTCTGTTCACCTCTACTGCTGTTATGTTTCCTACTGTTTCCATCGACCTATCTTTTTCGTGGACGGCTTTTGGGTCTGGTGTTCTCGCAACGGTTATTGAAGGCTCGTTGTGTTGTGTTTTTTATCTTTCTGCCTTGTCACGTGGCCAAACCGTTTTCTCTATTGTTTCTGTATATATTCTATGGCAGGATATAAAAATATATTTAAAATAAATGTATATTATATAAATATATATATATTCTTATATTTTTAAGGTTCTTCATTTCTGATCTCAGTTTGTTTCCTGTCATTCGTCTGACACATTTAATCGCAGTAGAGGCTATTTTATTTTTTTATTGTTCATACATCTGGGGTCCAGGACTGGCATTGGTAGCACAAAGTTGGGATGAATATTGTATTGTAGAGTGCCCATTTTGCCTGTAGAATAATATCCTTGTTGGACAATAGTGGTGATAGCTGTCCAATGATTTGACAAGCTTAACACACTCAAAGGATAGGAATCCATGATGACAATTCCTTGTGGTTTGTCTCGCAGGGCGTATTTGTGGACCACATTTTCATTGTTAGGGTGTTAAGTGCTAAAAGTGATGTCTCCTGTGTGACTACGAAAGGAAGGGGGGGGGGAGGGGTGATGGCCACGACCAGGAGAGAGATATATAGAGCCCCTGTCACCTGCCGCGCATGTCGTAAGAGACGGCAAAAGAAGTTTTGGTCAAGGTAATCGCTGGTGTTATAAAATTCTTCCATATGGACTGAAGCCCATCTTCATTTGGGAGATACTTGTCTTAATAGGAAAATACAGCTATACAATTTATTCCCAAGTTGTGCTCTTTTAAACCTATGCTATAGTCGTGAGTACACATGTGTGAAGAGGGAGCCGCGATAGCTCAGTGGTTAGTGAACTGGACTACAAAGGACAAGAGGTAGGGTTCGATACCAACCGACGGCTTCCGGGTTCACCCAGCCTTTAATGGGTACCTGATTTTTTTTTCAGGGAAGGTGATGCGGCACGGGCGTAATACCGACCACATTACCCCAAAAATCATGTGCCGCAGGTCTGTAAAATATATGGTCACTAACACCATATTCCCTATACGCCACTTGGCGTGAAGGGGGTACTTTACTTTTTTTTTTTTTTAACGCATGTGTGAAAGACATCGTCAATGATAGCAACTTTTTCAGATAGCCTAGTTGGCCGTGTGGTCTAGCGTTTGTTTCTCGTGACAAGGCACTGTGTCGAGGCCAACGGGTTCGATCTTGCTTTGGGCTCTCTGTTGTTCTTTCTTTTTTTTCTGCTCTTTCTTTTTTTCTGTTGATTATTTAGGGAATTTTTGTCCCCGAGTGTTGCAAACATACCTCTCCCACTGAAATGATCAGCTGATTCTATCGCCTCGGTGGTTTCCCTCAATATTAATGTTTTCATTTTTTTTTTCTGTCTCCAAGCTTCCGTACTTTAGTCACTAGTTTGTGGCATGCATGTTTCGTACTGGGAAAGTGTTCCTTGTTGCAGTTTCCTCATATTCCCAGTCCGACTTGTTGCAGGAGCTACTGAGTTAGGTGCTCTGTGCACACCGTGAGCTGTGTGTTTCATCCGTTTTGATCATGTTTCGATATTCCAATTGTTTACGATGAATGATGATATATTGTATGACAGGGAACAGTTGGCTGTGTTCACTTTCTGTGCGGTTTCGTTTTATGTCTTTTAGCGTGTGCTGAGACTGCTATGATGGGAACTACAGCTACCTTTCTTTGTTTGAGAGATGAGTTAGTAATTCGGATGATTCCACTGGCACGGGCAGTTGAGCAATTATGGATTTTAATTCGTTTGCACTGATACCGGGGTCCTTCCGTAACCAAAGAAGTAACCAAAGGTCGGTCAGGAACAAATTTTTGAGCAAATGGAATACCGAACACAAGAGTTGCACGAAAAATGACACACATAACCAGCTCAGTAGAAAATATCAAGTAGCCATTTACACGCAAAAAATCAGAACAAGCCAAGTCAGATTGAAGTACCACCTTTTGAATACCGTAAGGATGGGAACCTCTGTTGACTGTGGGACAGGCGTAATGACTGCAGGAACATCTGCTACAATCGTGCCTAACATATGAGGAAACATAGAAAATGATTGTGGACATCACCAGCACCAAAATTTGCGGTCAATATGGCGGGCACGCGGCACGAACTGTTGAGGCACTGTCTGAAAGGTGTTCCTTGTTGCAGATTCCTCACATTTCAAGTCCGGCTTACTGCCGGAGCTACTGAGTTAGTGCGCTATGCTCACCGGGCGCTGTGCTTTTCATCCGGATGTTGTTTCTATATTCAGATTGCTTACGATGAATGGTGATATCGTTCGACGAAGGGCAGTTCAGATGCGTTCACTGTCGGTGCCGTTTGGCGTGTGCTGTAGCTGCTATGATCGAGACTGCAGCTGCCTTTTTTTGTTTGGATCCTTCAATGATATGAGTTTCATTCCACTGGCACGGGCGGTTGAGCAATTATGAATTTTAATTCGTTTGCAGATACCGGAGCCTTCGACTAACTATAGCTATAACCGGCACCACACCGGGACAAGCTGTGTCTATCTATCTATTGACCTTTCCAGCCGTAACCGGCCCATAGGGCGTAGACCAAGATACACCTTCTCCTATATGAATTTTTTTTTTTTTTTTTTTTTTCTAGCAGTTTTCTTTTAAAGATATTTTATCAAATCTCGCTATATGTCTCTGTTCTGTGCAAGCAGTAATATCTCATTGAGGGAGCCGATTCCTGCTGCTCTTGCCTCTCTCATCAATGTTCTTCTCAGTGTCTCCCTGGGTCTTCCTCTTTTTCTTTTACCTGTTGTTTCCCATATGAGGGCTTGCTTTGCTATTCGGTTATTATCTCTTCTCATCACATGTCCAACGTATGACCATCGTCTTTTCTTTATTACTGAAGATATTAGTGGTTGATTGGCGATTTCTCTAATTTCCTCGTTTGTTTTGAATTCGTTCCACGCTATACCAAGTGTGTGGGGGAGATGTTATCAGCCTTGAACTGACGGACGCTTTCTTTGAACTCAAATATTGACGTTTCTATGTGTGCGCAGTAGAAGAAGAAGTAGTACAGAACACCATTACTGGACGGCTTGGCGTAGGTGCTGACCACATTGCTCGCACAACGTTCCCTCTTCCCGTTTAAAAGAATATGCGTATGGTTAAAAAAAAAGACATTGTCAATAACGTCCCTATTTATAGACGTAAGTCAATCGGCTTGAAAGGTCAACCGCAAAATACCGTTACTGGCGTGACGTTTTCAGCTATAGAAAGTGTAGACGGATGGCATTCTACCCCAAAACGTCTGTTCCCAAAGCTGAAACATCACGCAAGTTTGACGTTTTCAGGGGTTTCCGTTTGAGCCCTCAGGCCTGCTTCTATAGATGTAGATTGTCACCAATAGCGTATTCACTTTACGACACGTGACGTGACGTGATCTTACGTGGAAAGATATATAGCTAAAAATAAAACTGGTATGAGGCGATTTCTGTTTTCAATGAAATCTTCTCATCCAGCTATAGCGTCGTTCTCTAATGATGTGCTTCTGTGCATGCTTGGTTCGGTGTTGAGAGCAGGTAATTTCAATCGGAGCTCTCACGAGCGAGTTTACACCTGGATTGGGTGGAGTCGGCGCGCTGAGAGAGGGAGAGACTTGAGGTAGACGCGGCAGCAGGTAGTGCTAACATGCTGTCTATTCTCTCTCTCTCTGCTCCCTGCTCCCTCTCTCTCCGATTACCATCGATTCTCGGAGTTAATTAAATCCCTTTGTTTGTATTGCAATAAATAAATGCTAATCTTTCCACTCTTCACCACTCTTTTTTCTCTCTCTCTCACGCTCTCCTGAAAAGTTAGATTTTTTTCTCCCCTTAAATATTGAGGGAATGAACATTTCCAATCTCTCTAATCTCTCTCCTCTCTATCTCTCGTCTCCTCTACCCCTCATCCCCTCTCTCGTCATCTCTATCTCCTCATCTCTATCTCCCACCCCCTCTTTCTCTCTTCATCTCTACACCCCCTCTCTTTCTTCACCTCTACCTCCTCTCTCTCTCTCTCTCTCTCTCTCTCCACCTCTACCTCCTCTCTCTCTCTCTTCAACTCTACCTCCCCCTCTCTCACTCTTCACCTCTACCTCCTCTCTCTCTCCACCTCTACATCCTCTCTCTCTCTTCAACTCTACCTCCCCCTCTCTCTTCACCTCTACCTCCTCTCTCTCTTCTTCACCTCTATCTTCTCTCTCTCTCTTCACCTCTACCTCCTCTCTCTCTCTCTCCACCTCTACCTCCTCTCTCTCTCTTTTCAAATCTACCCCCCTCTCTCTCTTCACCTCTACCTCCTCTCTCTCTCTCTCTTTAACTCTACCTCCTCTCTCTCTTCACCTCTACCTCATCTCTCTCTCTCTCTTCACCTCTACCGCTCTCTCTCTTCAACTCTACCTCCCCCCTCTCTCTCTTCACCTCTACCGCCTCTCTCTCTCTCTTCACCTCTACCTCCTCTCTCTCTCTCTTCACCTCTACCTCCTCTCTCTCTTCAACTCTACCTCCTCTCTCTCGCTCTCTTCACCTCTACCTCCTCTCTCTCTCTTCACCTCTACCTCCTCTCTCTCTCTTCACCTCTACCTCCTCTCTCTCTCTCTTCACCTCTACCTCCTCTCTCTCTCTTCACCTCTACCTCCTCTCTCTCTCTCTTCACCTCTACCTCCTCTCTCTCTCTCTCTTCAACTCTACATCCCCCTCTCTCTCTTCAACTCTACATCCCCCTCTCTATCTTCACCTCTACCTCCTATCTCTCTCTTCACCTCTACCTCCTCTCTCTCTCTCTCTTCACCTCTACCTCCTCTCTCTCTCTTCAACTCTACATCCCCCTCTCTCTCTTCAACTCTACATCCCCCTCTCTCTCTTCAACTCTACCTCCCCCTCTCTCTCTTCAACTCTACCTCCCCCTCTCTCTCTTCACCTCTACCTCCTATCTCTCTCTTCACCTCTACCTCCTCTATCTCTCTCTTCACCTCTACCTCCTCTCTCTCTTTCTCTCTCTTCACCTCTACCTCCTCTCTCTCTCTCTTCACCTCTACCTCCTCTCTCTCTTTCTTAACTCTACCTCCCCCTGTCTCTCTTCACCTCTACCTCCTCTCTCTCTCTCTCTTCAACTCTACCTCCCCCTCTCTCTTCAACTCTACCTCCCCCTCTCTCTCTTCACCTCTACCTCCCCTCTCTCTCTTCAACTCTACCTCCCCCTCTCTCTTCAACTCTACCCCCTCTCTCTTCACCTCTACCTCCTCTCTCTCTTCAACTCTACCTCCCCCTCTCTCTTTACCTCTACCTCCCCCCTCTCTCTCCTCACCTCTACCTTCCCTCTCTCTCTCTCTCTTTTCACCTCTACCTCCCCTCTTTCTCTTCACCTCTACCTGCCCTCTCTCTCTCTTCATCTCTGCCTCCCTCTCTCTTCATCTCTACCTCCCTCTCTCTTCATCTCTACCTCCCTCTCTCTCTCTCTCTCTCCCTCTCTCTCTCTCTTAACCTCTACCTCCCTCTCTCTTCATCTCTAACCGCCCCCCCCTTACTGAAACCTAATATCTTGTTAAAAAAAAATATTTTTATCTTCTTCTGTGGTCATTTGTTAAATGGGCGCAAATGCGCTGTGTCGCTAATTTGCGGCAACCCGCGACATATACGCCATTTGGTCTGGCACATCCGTCTTCATCATGAGAATATATAATCTTCACCCCATAACTTTGGGGAATGTTGGGCACCGAACAGCATATGTTTGCTGTCAGAGATGACAGAACTAGCCTAGGATACCAGCACACTGTGGCATTGCTGGGGCACCGAACAGCATATGTTCGCTGTTTAGAGATGACAGAACTAGTCTAAGATACCAGCACACTGTGGCTTTACTGGGGCACCGAACAGCACATGTTCGCTGTTTAGAGATGACAGAACTAGTCTAGGATACCAGCACACTGTGGCATTCCTGGGGCACCGAATAACATATGTTTGCTGTCAGAGATGAAAGAACTAGTCTGGATACCAACACACTGTGGCATTCCTGGGGCACCGAACAACATATGTTTGCTGTCAGAGAAGACAGAACTAGTCTAGGATACCAACACACTGTGGCATTCCTAGGGCACCAAACATTCGCTGTTTAGAGATGACAGAACTAGTCTAGAATACCAACACACTGTGGCATTCCTAGGGCACCAAACATTCGCTGTTTAGAGATGACAGAACTAGTCTAGGATACCAGCACACTGTGGCATTCCTGGGGCACCGAACAGCATATGTTTGCTGTCAGAGATGACAGAACTAGTCTAGGATACCAGCACACTGTGGCATTCCTGGGGCACCGAACAACATATGTTTGTTGTCAGAGATGACAGAACTAGTCTAGGATACCATTCACTGTGTCATTACTGGGGCACCGAACAACATATGTCTGTTGTCAGAGATGACAGAACTAGTCTAGGATATCAGCACACTGTGTCATACTGGGGCACCGAAAAGCATATGTTTGTTGTCAGAGATGACAGAACTAGTCTAGGATATCAGCACACTGTGTCATACTGGGGCACCGAAAAGCATATGTTTGTTGTCAGAGATGACAGAACTAGTCTAGGATACCAGCACACTGTGGCATTCCTGGGGCACCGAACAACATATGTTTGTTGTCAGAGATGACAGAACTAGTCTAGGATATCAGCACACTGTGTCATACTGGGGCACCGAACAGCATATGTTTGTTGTCAGAGATGACAGAACTAGTCTAGGATACCAGCACACTGTGGCATTCCTGGGGCACCGAACAACATATGTTCGCTGTGAGAGATGACAGAACTAGTCTAGGATACCAGCACACTGTGACATCCTCGGAAATGAGAAAGAATGTGAACTCGTAAAAGCAGGTGTAAGTCTTCGTAACCTTCAACAATCCAACCAATCCGCGGTTCCTGAAATAAGTAAAGACAATACTGAAACAAGCTAGGTTAACAGTATGTGTTATATGGAAACATAACAGAATATTGACAATTATATGGAAAATAAAGTAAAGGTAAAGTACGAGACTTGAACCGGCGTTTTAGCATGGAGTTTCCACCCATATGTGCTCGGCCGCCTATCCAGAAATGTTCGGAGATTTCTGGATAGTGTCGCTTCAAGCATTAAAACTCACGATGCGAAGCGACATTCCTCCCCTTCCCAGGATAATACCCTGGTACCCATTTCTGCCAACGGCTGGGTCGACCGTGGGGTATTTTTTTTCCAACCTTGAGTACGATTCACACTGCTCCCAGCGGGAATCGAACACAGGTTGTCCGAACGTCGGTAGTCCAGTCGGGTGGTTTTCCCAACTAGGCTACCGAGACCCCCGATATGGGAAATATGAGCCAGAAAACGACAGCATGAACAAACTCAGTAGACAAGCGGAGATCAAGATAACACCCTAGGAACACACATATGGCACATAGAAACATGGCACACATGGGGAACCAGTGAAGACCTGTGACCGCACCATCTTGTTAGTGACCTAAACGTCTAAATGCCTAGCAGTGACTGATCGTTGCAGAATCTGACAATATTAGCCAACCTTCTCCGTTCAGTCACTCTTGTGGACTACACATTTGAGGATTGTTCATTCTTTGATGGCGTCTTGTCCTCGGCCTACTTATCCCTCTCGCTCCTTTCTCAGTTCCTTGCAGACCCTTATTCCTGTATTTTCGTACACCATCTCTCTCTCTCTCTCTCTCTCTCTCTCTCTCTCTCTCTCTGCGATCATGACTCAATCAGAGTAGGACTCCAGACTCTCGCACGAAGACAGCTGTCTGTTTAAGCCTGTTAGATCCACTACGATTGAATACCTGTAAAAACGTTGCCCTGTATTCTGCGCCAGTGGCCCAGTGCATCCGATTTCAGCCATCATTTTGTTCAGGTTTGCTTTCCTTAGCCTTTGATTGTCCCCAGTCTTCCTGCAAGGCAGCAGATGATCTTTTCTGTAGGGGGATTTTGCCCTTAGATGGTCAGCCTTCCCAGGTTTACGAGCACCATCTGCCCGAGTCAATAGAGGTGACTAACACAGACACCATATAAGGGCTATTACCAACATTAATCTTACTTACCTACCAACAAAGAGATATTAATATTTATTGACAATACAAATTAAAAAAAAAAAACACATCACACTTAAAAGCTTCAGCGTCTGAATATTACTTCCGCAACCGAACAATTCTTCTATAAATCGATTTCCTAAGCAGGCGACCGACTTTATATTTTTCCTCTCAAAATTAAATTACATTACATTCACCATCATTGAGCACAAAATTAATCAGCCCTTTTCTGCTACCATTATTGCTATCAACTATTCAATACGAACGCGTCCTGCCGCGCTTGCCCATTATAGTCTCAGTCCCTTGGGTGTTCACTGAATTTCTTTCCATCATTAGTACGGTATTTTAGTGACACGCTTTTATCCTGAAGTTATTTCCCCTAATCCCATTTCTGCTACTTAAAATAGATTTGCTATTTTAAAAATGGGGGATAACCCTAGGTCATAAAATATTGTGATCTGTGTTTTCATTATTTGTACTCGTGGATAAATATGAACACTACAGTAGCACTATGGGGGAGCCGCGAAAGCTCAGTGGTTAGCGAACTGGACTACAAAGGACAAGGGGTAGGGTTCGATCCCAACCGACGGCTTCCGAGTTCACCCAGCTTTAAATGGTACCGGATTTTTTTCTGGGAAAGTAAAGCAGCACGGGCGTAATACCGACCACATTACCCCAAAAATCATGTGCCGAAGGTCTGCAAAATTTATGGTCACTATCACCATATTCCCTATACGCCACTTGGCGTGACGGGGCCTTTTTACTTTAGAAACTATAGTACTATAGAAGATTAATAGACGATTAATAATATGTGTTCAAGTAAAGAAATAAGTCCTTCCTTCACTCCTTCTTTTCGACTTTTAACTGTCAAGGATCCTTTAACGTGCGCGAGTGCACACGCTGGACGTCTTGTTTTGTTTCCCTGTTATCCGAGAGGGCTAATGTTAACTAACCTCATTAGCCAGAGACCGATATAGAGTAACGCCACGAAGAAACCACGGATTTGGAAGAGACCAATTTCAACCACCTTTCTCAAGATACATACCCGGGTATACCTGTCCAGAGGGTGATACCTTACCTGCACTCCACTACTTAATAGTTGAATGTAGAAAACGTTGTTACCATATTTTTAAATGGCCATCAACACATCTCCAATTCACTGTGGCAATCCTGGGACACCGAACAACATATGTTCGCTGTTTAGAGATGACAGAACTAGTCTAGGATACCAGCACACTGTAGCATTACTGGAGCACCGAACAACATATGTTCGCTGTTTAGAGATGACATAACTAGTCTAGGATACCAGCACACTGTGGCATTACTGGAGCACCGAGCAACATATGTTCGCTGTTTAGAGATGACACAACTAGTCTAGGATACCAGCACACTGTGGCATTACTGGAGCACCGAACAACATATGTTTGCTGTTTAGAGATGACATAACTAGTCTAGGATACCAGCACACTGTAGCATTACTGGAGCACCGAACAACATATGTTCGCTGTTTAGAGATGACACAACTAGTCTAGGATACCAGCACACTGTAGCATTACTGGAGCACCGAGCAACATATGTTCGCTGTTTAGAGATAGGATACCAGCACACTGTAGCATTACTGGAGCACCGAGCAACATATGTTCGCTGTTTAGAGATGACACAACTAGTCTAGGATACCAGCACACTGTGGCATTACTGGAGCACCGAACAACATATGTTTGCTGTTTGGAGATGACATAACTTGTCTAGGATACCAGCACACTATGGCATTTCCGGGGCACGGAACAACATAATTTCGCTGTTTAGAGATGACTAGAGATGAGTGAGGTGGTCGGTATCAAGACCGTCCTACTTCCCACAGTGAGAAATCTCTGGTGCCCGTCTTCCGAGATTTTAAGTCCGAATCCATGTCGAACCGAATAAAATCAAATCTTGACTGCTGTACGAATTGAGTCCGAAACAATTTTGCCCAATAACAATCTCCTCAGCCGGCTCTGTTTACGCTCACGGCTTCTACTTGATGAACAAGGCAAACCTTTTAGAAAGAAAATTATAGAGCACGAAACAAAATACAATTTGTGGTAATTTAAGTTGACATGTGTATGGTTGATACGTCCAAAATGACTAGTTTAATATTTTTTTTTTTTTTTTTTAAATTGTTTCAATAGGACCGAAGAAGTAAACATAATTAGCGCTGGCCTAGAAAAATCCTTAAGATACATTGGGTAATTTAAAAAGAGCAATAAAGGCATATTACAAGATTTAAACATGAAAAAGAACTACTTTATTTATAAACACCATTCTATAGATGAGATTAAAATACTACGGCTACATCAAAAGACAAACCAGGCTGAAAAGAAGAGTAATGGAAGGCGTGATTCCTGGGCGATCAGGGGCAGACCAAGAAAAAGGTGGTTTAAAGACATCAAGGAGACCATGCACATGACAGTAGAAGAAGTTGATGTCCATAAAGACATAATCTTTCAGACTTGATGTGGTGAATTCAACGTTCTGCAAATGACATGCGACCTGATGATGAGCAATGGCCTGAAACGATTGATATCCTTGTCAAATGGGATTCTGGACTGATGCATTGCTGAATTAATACGTTTGCTAGAATGATCCGTTCCTAGTCTGGTGCATCCATAGCCTGATGCTCTCATAGACTGAAGTGTTTATAGCCTGATGCGCTCATAAACTGATGCGCTCATAGACTGATGAGTTCATAGACTGATGCGCTCATAGACTGATGCTCTCATAGACTGATGCTCTCATAGACTGATGCTCTCATAAACTGATGCGCTCATAAACTGATGCGCTCATAGACTGATTCTCTCATAGACTGATGAGCTCATAGACTGATGAGCTCATAGACTGATGCTCTCATAGACTGATGCGCTCATAAACTGATGCGCTCATAGACTGATGCTCTCATAGACTGATGAGCTCATAGACTGATGCTCTCATAAACTGATGCGCTCATAGACTGATGCGCTCATAGAGTGATGAGCTCATAGACTGATGCTCTTATAAACTGATGCGCTCATAGACTGATGCTCTCATAGACTGATGAGCTCATAGACTGATGCTCTCATAAACTGATGCGCTCATAGACTGATGCTCTCATAAACTGATGCTCTCATAGACTGATGAGCTCATAAACTGATTAGCTAATAGACTGATGAGCTCATAAACTGATGCGCTCATAGACTGATGAGCTCATAGACTGATGCGCTCATAGACTGATGCGCTCATAGACTGATGCGCTCATAGACTGATGAGCTCATAGACTGATTCTCTCATAGACTGATGAGCTCATAGACTGATGTTCTCATAGACTGATGTTCTCATAGACTGATGAGCTCATAGACTGATGAACTCATAGACTGATGAGCTCATAGGCTGATGAGCTCATAGGCTGATGCGCTCATAGACTGATGAGCTCATAGACCGATGAGCTCATAGACCGATGCGCTCATAGACTGATGCGCTCATAGGCTGATGCGCTCATAGACTGATGAACTCATAGACCGATGAGCTCATAGACCGATGCGCTCATAGACTGATGCGCTCATAGACTGATGCGCTCATAGACTGATGAGCTCATAGACCGATGCGCTCATAGACTGAAGTGTTTATAGACTGATGCGCTCATAGTCTGATACACTCATAGACTGAATTGTGTTTATAACTGAAGTGCTCATATACTGATGCGCTCATAGACTGAAGTGTTCATAGCCTGATAAGTTCATATGCTGGTACCTTCCTAGACATAATCGTTCACTAACTGGTGCGTTCACCATGAAGTAACAATAACGATAACCTTAATGCATTCCTTTATTATTTACTCATATTCCAAGAGTAAAAAAAAAAATACTTTCTACTTCTCACTTTCCCTTTTGAGAATTTTAAGCCACCATATTATTCTGATCCTACTGCACGCCATAGCTTCTCCACAGGGCAAGCGACCTCTACGCCCAGATCCGTATCGAAAGGCTAGAATTTGCTGCGATATTCATCGGTTATATTTCTGGTGGCTCAGACACGCAGATCACAAGTTCATTTCATCAACAGACATGGTCTGTGCACAATTTGAATATCACCATTCGTTTTGTTTTGTCTGTCAGAACTGGTTTTCTTTCTTCTCCCTTTCAGCTCCGTAAGGATCACGGGGGTTTTTGAACATTTTCCAGTCCGTCTATTTTTGTTTGTTCCATTATCTTAGCATTATTTAATCATTATCATCTCTTAAGTATTATATTTTGTTTTTCGTCTGATCTCCTCCCATGGGATTAGATAGAGATAGAGATAGAGATAGAGATATATATAGAGAGAGAGAGAGATAGAGAGAGATAGGTAGATAGAGAGAGAGAGATAGAGATAGAGATAGAGATAGAGATAGAGATAGAGAGAGAGATAGATAGATAGATAGATAGATAGATAGATAGATAGAGAGAGAGAGAGAGAGAGAGAGAGAAGGCTGTCGTTTAATGGTCTCAGTGCTACAGTACATGTCCAATCCAGGACCATCGTCCTTGACACATTTAAATTCAATGTCACAATTTTGTCATAAAATTTCCATCCCTTGTTCAGTACTAGTAAAGGTAAGGTAATGTACGAAACTCGAATCAGTGGCTCAGCACGCGAGGTTCCACCCATGCGTGCCGGGCCACCTATCCAGAAGTGTTCAGAGAATTCTGCTTCTACCTTTCAGCTCCCTGTGGAGCATAGGTCTTCAACAAACACTTTCCAAGTCGTTCTGTTTCTTGCCATTCTTTTAACATCATTCCATGTCTTCCTCATCATCATCATCTCTGCTTCTGTCTGTCTTCTCCTAGATTTTCTTAGTCTTCCTCTTTATCTTTTCCCCTGGGGATTCGAAAAAAGGGCACGTAAAACGCTTCATGTAGTCAGAAACTATTAACTAGAAATATGCAACTGGATTATCACATTATCTCTTCTCCCTCTCTTTATCTCTCATGGGAGTAAGTAAAGCAAAGGCTCCCACCAGGCCGTGCTACGCGTATGGGGAGTACGGTATTAGTAACCTTATTTGTCCATGACCATTGCACAGTTGTGGGTGATGTAGTAGACAACGCCCAAAGCCGCATTTACTTCCGAGAAAAATCTATGCCTCACATTTTTAAGAGGCTGGATGAACCCTGGAACCTTGTCAATCTGAAAACAACAACAAATCCAGCACTTGTAGGAATCGATCCATGACCAACCTGATCTCGAAGCGAGTAGACTTGCCACTTGGCCACCAAGGTTCATAAGAGTACAGTCAGAAAACAGTTAATATTTTCTAGGCATGTTTTGGAAATGATTTTTATGGGCTGAGCGTTGTTCTGTTTTGTAAATTAAAACAGTAATTGCAGCTTTAAAGTAGCTCTTTAGTATCCCATTATAAGACAGTAATTGCAGCTTTAAAGTAGCGGTTTAGTATCCTATTACAAGACTGTGATTGCAGGTTTAAATAGCTCTTTAGTATCCTATTACAATTCAGTAATGGCAGCTTTAAAGTAGCTCTTTATTATTCTATTATAAGACAGTAATTGTAACTTTAAAGTAGCTCTTTATTATTCTATTATAAGACAGTAATTGTAACTTTAAAGTAGCTCTCTAGTATTTATCTATCTATTGACCTTTCAAGCCGTAGCCGGCCCATAGGGCATATACCCAGATCCCCTTTCTCTTATCTAAATTTTTATTTTAGCAGTTTTCAATCCTTCTAACCTTTAATTGCAGATTTAAATAGCTGTTTGTATCCTTTGACATGACAGTAGTTGCAACTTTAAAGTAGCTTTTCTCTACCCCAATACAGAAGACTTAACACATTTTCTATGGAGGCTATTGATATGAAAGTAGCAAGGTGTTATTAACCGCGGGATATAGATAAGAGAATATCGGTGTTTACAGTTTCAAAGAACATGTTTGTATAGCGTAAACAATCAGAAATGACGTATCGTACTCAACGTTAAAGCGGTAATGTACGCTGCGATTATATTGAATGGCTATTTCCTCATAGTGCGCTCCGGGGAGTCGAAGCCCACATAGAGTCACTGCGCGTGCGATCGACGCCTCTGGTGAAGCAGAACTGCCCCCCCCCTCCCTTTTCTCTCTATTATGCGCCTTTTGATCAGCAACAGACGATTCATTTTTATCACGTGACTAGTGTTGGATATATAAAAAACAAAAACAAAATAATAATAATTATTATTATATAAATTGACTTTTGGCTTATTCCAAGAATTTGGGAAACTAAAATAACTCGCGGCAATTTATGATGATGATGATGATTATTATTGGGGAGCCACGATAACTCAGTGGCTAGTGAACTGGACTGCAAAGCACAAGAGCTAGGGTTCGATCCCAACCGACGGCAACCGGGTTCACCCAGCCTTTAATTGGATACCGGATTTTTTTCTGGGAAAGTAAAGCGGGACGGGCGTTATACCGACCACATTACCCCAAAGATCATGTGCCGAGAGTGTGTCAAATTTATGGTCACTAACACCATATTACCTATACGCCACTTTAACTGACGGGGGGTACTTTACTTTTTATTATTATAATTATTATTGCTGTTATTTTTTGCTGCTTTTCCTATGCTTACTCTTCTTGACATCCTCACCTCCTCCCCTTGTACATTATCCTTTCGTGTTCTTGACCGGTAATGTCATGTTATTAGGATTGCGCGCAGGCAAACACAGACACATCACAGACAAACGCACTCGACGTGCGCCACACCCGTTACTCTGCCAATTCCTGGGTGTGATAATCCAGCTCGGGCCAGACTCCATAACTGGCGTGATCGAGTTTACAGTTTCATTGAAGCGTTCCTGCAGATCATCCAGGGTTACAGGTAGTGGCGATACATACTCTGTCCTTCACGTACCCTCCAAAGGAAATTATAAAAAAAAATAACAGCAATCAGCTGTGGTGATATCGGGAGCCACCTGGTGCAGAAAACCCGGTCATTCTGTCCACCACAGCCAATCCATATTTTCGACGTGCTGGTTGAGAAATTGAGAAATCTGCGAACAGCGAGATGCCGGTATGGCTGTGCCCCATCTTACTGGAAAAGGTAGCCACTATCATCAGCAGTTAGTTCTAGAATCAGGAGATTAAATGCATAAATTAATTATATATATATATATATATATATATATATATATATATATATATATATATATATATATATATATATATATATATCGTTATATAAAACGGTATGGTTGAAGCTTCACGTAACAAGTGGATAACACAAATCAGAACGACGTTTTGGCACAAAGGCCTTCAACAGGAAAAGAACATTCAACACACGTACAGTACAAGTATGTATTTAAAATAAATAATAAGGAAAAAAAATCGATCTAGGAGAAATGAAAGGAAAATATGAATAAAATGTTCTCTGTTGTGGAAAGAGTCAGGTTCTAGAATCAACCAGTTGGTTAGCATATCCTGGCAACCCAAGGACTGTTCTTGTGCTCATCCCGTAGTACTGTAAACAATCGAACAGAGAAGGGGAGAAGAGAAAGAATACCTGTAGGGCTTGATTTGAGGTCCGTAGCAGAAATTATTGACTTCTGGTCAATATAGTGGATAGGCGGCAGGAACCGCTGAGGCTCTGTCTGAAAAGTGTTTCTTTGTGTAGTTTCCTCATATAATCCATGTCTGGTTTGCTATCGGAGCTATTGAGTTAAGTGCTCTGTGCACACCATGAGCTGTGTTTTTCATCCGGATCGTCTTTCGATATTCAGATTACTTACGATGAATGATGATATCGTATAACAAAGGGCAGTTCAAACTGCGTTCACTTTCGGTGCCGGTTGGCTTTATGTCTTTTGGCGTGTGATGTAGCTGCTATGATGGGGACTGCAGCTGCCTTTCTTTGTTTGGATCCTTCATTGAGATGAGTTTTAATTCGGATGATTCCACTGGCACCGGCAGTTGAGTAATTATGGATGTTAATTCATTTGCAGTGATACCGGGGCCTTCGACTAACCATAACCATAACAAAAATTATATGCATCTCTAGAGATAGGCAAGTTAGAGATACGTGACCACCTACACCCAGCTGGAGCGGCTCTTGACATGGAGACAGCTTGGGAACCACTGGATGCTGTGTCCTACTTGGCTCGACACGACAAATAGCGAAGAGAGATCCACTCTCGGGTGTTTACACATCTACTCTAGAGATAGGCAAGTTAGAGATACGTGACCACCTACACCCAGCTGGAGCGGCTCTTGACATGGAGACAGCTTGGGAACCACTGCGATGCTGTGTCCTACTTGGCTCGACACGACAAATAGCGAAGAGAGATCCACTCTCGGGTGTTTACACATCTACAACTGGCTTGAAGGAAATCGAAGCATTGCTCCGGCCATTTAGCGGCGTCGCTTTCACTGCCATTGAATGTATAATAACATAAAGGTAACTCTCGTGCAGGGGCGGATCAATCGGTACGGAATATCCCACGTTGTATTGGTCACCGCATATATATCTCCCTCCATTTCTCTCATTTTGCTTTTAACATACAAAAGTATTCTCTCCCTGACTCTTTTTTTTTTTTTTTAATTATGAAGCCGATTCACCTCCTTTTGCCACCTCTCTTTTCATGTTCGACAATGATCTCTTTATTCTTTATATTTATTTTTTTAAAAATATAATCTCTTCTTGTGGTGCGCGTAGCCTTCCGTCTGGCACCGCCAATTTTTTGTTGACACATTCTTTTCTTTTATACATTTTTAAAAAAATCATGTTGGCACTTTTCTATATATATGTTTTTTTTTTTTTTGGGGGGGGGATTTCATTATTTCACTGCCCCCTCCCTCACGCCTCTATCATTTGGCACTCCTCGTTAGTTGTTGGCGCACTTCCATTTGTTGAGCACACATTTGCTTATTCGATTTTGAGATCCATCTTATTTGATATTCCCATTTTTTGGGTATGCAGTCAATCTACGCCGTGACACACGCGCGCACGCTTTTTCTGTTAAGTTTGACTTTCTCTTTAGAGCGTCTCCCGCTTTTCGTTTGTACAGTCTCACTGTTATCTCATGTTAGCGATGTCTCGTGTGCCTTCTTTTTATAGTTCGTTCACAAATTCGTGCCCACAGAGTTGATCAATTATCTCGGAACTGTTTGATGAATTTCTCTCATTTTTTTTCATGAAATCTTATTTTCAACGAACTTCAGATTTTATAACATTTAAGTATAAAGGTAGTTGGAATTTTGCACAAATCGTTTTTTTGTTATATAATGTTAAGAACATATCAAACCGCATGCCCTAAACATTAGATTTTACTGTAAATTATGTTAATTTTCTAACAATGCAAGCCAAAGGCGTATCCGTATCACATTGAGGAGGGCAATGGTTTTCATTTGATTTTATATCTTTGTCATAGAGATAGGGAAATTTTGACCAAAGTATCAAACACACATATTCTCCAAATAGCAGGCGTGTCACCAACAAAATATATAGAACAACCAGAACATCAAACACACATAGTCAGCAAATAGTAAGAGTGTCATCAACAAAACTGCGCACATGTCATAACATATGTCATTCCGAATCAGAAGTCTCTAAGAGGTTAACAATTGTTATCGGTTGGACAAACTGCAATCCATCTCGTTGCCAGTATTGTTCTTCTTCTCTGAGCACATGGTTGTCACATTATTTCCAGTACTCAATGTCTGTCGTTGAGAGGACATCACGCGTCAATTCTTTAACATCACAAATTTTAAACGTCGTGTTCTGCGCAGCAACTTGCCCTTTGACTTTAGCCCACACAAGTTCTATTGGGTTGAGGTGCGAATTATAAGGTGGGAGGCGAAGCGATGTGTGACCATACTTTGCAATTATTTTATCAATTTGATATAACTTTGTCTTCTTAGTTTGTCTAACAAGTAGCAGCAACTCTGGTTTTAGCTGGGTGTTTTGAAAGGAATCATTTTCTTTTCTAAGCCTTGTGATGATTTGATCTTTTGTGCTTGACGAATTAGGAACTTTGTTCTCCAGTGCTATCCCATTATGATAGGATGCATTGTCCATTACAAGACATGAAGGTCTATTCAGAATGGGGAGTAGAGTGTTCTCTATCCAGTCTCTGAAAATTCGTCCATTCATTTCAGTGTGGTAGTCCCTATTGTCTGTAGACTTAATTGAAAAATAAGTTGTGTGTTCGTTAACAAGACCATTCTCTCTACTGCCAGCATGTACCAATATAATGTGTTGTGTGTCATTAACAAGACCATTCTCTCTACTGCCAGCATGTACCAATATAATGTGTTGTCCTCCGCTGCTGGGAATGCTTCTTTTATTTTCTCTGTTAACTGATTGCCATTCTTTCTCATATGTATGATGAGCATTGACCCACGTTACATCCACATATACTATATCGTAGCCTTCTATTCGTCGCTCACGGACCTGACTCAGGTATCTGCTTTGGGCAGCTATTAGATGTGGTTTTTCACAAACAAAATTTCTACCTCTACAAACATTTTCAAAATTTTACGTCTAATATCATCTTTGTCAAAATCATCAACTTTCTTTTTTCTTTCTTGCTTGACCGTCATATCTGCAGTGTCAAAGTTCTGTCCTATCCATCGATTGAAAGACTTTCTATCTATATTTAGAGCTGCCCGTGTTCGGGTTTTTGATATCGTAATATAACCTACCCCTATTAGATTCCTTGCAAAAGTGCCTGTACAATAACGCAGTTACCTTTTGCATAGTGATCCCTTCATGGTTTTAAAAATGAAGTAGTCACTTCACAACAGCTTACAAATTATCACATATAAAGGAATATTCATTAATAGTAATATTTTGTCAAAATACGCCTCTGGACCAATTTAATAACAAGAAACTGAAATGACCCACAAAAAAAACATTGGAGTGGCACCCTTCTTACAAGTTACAGTTCAGTGACTGTGAACTGGTTCTAATATAGTGGGGAGAGTACTTGAAATTTGCCTTTTCATTTGCTGAGTTGATTCTAAAATTTAGGACAAGCAAGAAAATCATATTTTTATATACCTCAAATAAGCAAAAATCTCGCCTAAATGCATGACAGTAGGGCAAAAATTCAGACTGAAGGTCAGTGAAAAAATAAGATTTCATGAAAAAGAATGACATAAATTCATCACCCAGTTTCCGAGATAATTAATAACCTCTGTGGGCACGAATTTCTGAACGGACTATAGTACTTTCTATCTCTTAAAACTTTCTTCCTTTCTTCCTGCCTGCCTCCCTCCCTCATATTGTACTACCTGTAACCTGGTCACAAAATAAAAAAAAAATAAAAACATCAAGGTCATAAATCTGCGTCACGTAATTCCACACATAACCTTTGAAGTGTGCACTTTCTGACATCGAGCATCTTTATACTGTAGATTATAGACGCTTATTCTCACACAATCACACATCCACCCACCAACCGCTTAAATACATTAAATGAGAATAAAAAGAATTGTAATGCCTGACGATATAAGTGTGTGTATAATCATCATCATCATGTGCCATACCGGTTGGCGTAGGCGATCATGTCCTTCCACAATCTTCTATCCACAGTGCATCGTATCAGTTCTGTTGACTGTTTTCCATGCCATGACACCAAGCTATTCAGTATTTTCTCTCTTTGTCATCCGCGATCTTTCTTTCCTTTTATTTTGCGAGTTGTAACCAAGTATTCCAACTTTCCTCTTCTCATGTGCCCAAAATATTTTGATTGTTTCTTTCTGATGTTTTTTAAGTTCCCTTTTTGTGTTGGCCTCTTCAGTTTTTCTGTTCTGTTTTCTAATGTTTATGACAGAACCTACAATGTCTTAATATATTTTTAGTACAGAAGAGCTTCTACTCAATAGTGTTAATTCTGTCATTTATTTTACATAACACATCAGGGAGCCAATTAAACTAATATCAATTAACGTTTCTTTGCAATGAATTTTGAAAATGCCATATGTCAACTAAGCTGTAGAATTTTTGCATGTGCTACATTCAATCACTTTGATTTTGTTATTGTTAGTGAACTTCATTTATGCACCTAAAGTAGAAACCTACTCAAAAACAAATACAAGAATTAGTTTACTTGACTAACGGTCATGAGGGAGCCCCTGGAATATGATCAACAGGGAAAGGTTATCTTGGATATCTTTCTAACAAATGTTCTCATGTACTCAGTATCTTTCTAACAAATGTTCTCATGTACTCAGTATCTTTCTAACAAATGTTCTCATGTACTCAGTATCTTTGTAACAAATGTTCTCATGTACTCAGTATCTTTGTAACAAATGTTCTCATGTACTTAGTATCTTTCTAACAAATGTTATCATGTACTGAGTATCTTTCTAACAAATGTTCTCATGTATTCAGTATCTTTCTAACAATGTTCTCATGTACTTAGTATCTTTTTAACAAATGTTCTCATGTACTCAGTATCTTTCTAACAAATGTTCTCATGTACTCAGTATCTTTCTAACAAATGTTCTCATGTACTCAGTATATTTCTAACAAATGTTCTCATGTACTCAGTATCTTTCTAACAAATGTTCTCATGTACTCAGTATCTTTCTAACAAATGTTCTCATGTACTCAGTATCTTTCTAACAATGTTCTCATGTACTCAGTATCTTTGTAACAAATGTTCTCATGTACTTAGTATCTTTCTAACAAATGTTCTCATGTACTGAGTATCTTTCTAACAAATGTTCTCATGTATTCAGTATCTTTCTAACAAATGTTCTCATGTACTTAGTATCTTTTTAACGAATGTTCTCTTGTATTCAGAATCTTTCTAACAAATGTTCTCATGTACTCAGTATCTTTTTAACGAATGTTCTCTTGTATTCAGAATCTTTCTAACAAATGTTCTCATGTATTCAGTATCTTTCTAACAAATGTTCTCATGTACTCAGTATCTTTTTAACGAATGTTCTCTTGTATTCAGAATCTTTCTAACAAATGTTCTCATGTACTCAGTATCTTTTTAACGAATGTTCTCTTGTATTCAGAATCTTTCTAACAAATGTTGTTTTGTCTTCTTCAGAAGACTAGTCAAGAACTTCCAGCCCAAAAAAAGAGAAGAAGATGACAATTCGTGAGTATTAAGCCAAATGTGGTTGTTGCTCCCACTTCTTGTAATAAGCATGGCCATGTGATGACATTGATCATATATTTATTTGCATACATTACCGTATCAGTTTAACCTAACAATGTTTGTGAGTGGTAATCTTATGTCAGTCATTATCAACATCAGGATCATATAAGCAGTTATTTTGAAGATGTTAATGAGTGCTTCACTAAGAAAGACAAGCGTCTTTGTCTGACTACTTTATCCATCAGAGGCAACTGAAGATAATGTTTCATATGAAATGCAAACAGCGTGCTAAAAGTAATCTTGGAAGGGAAAATACAAGGTAAAAGAGGCAGAGGCAGATTAAGACTAACATGGACGAGTAACATCAAAAGATAGACAAATCAACCTATGATAACTTGCACCATCAAAGCAAAAGACAGAGCGAATGGTGCTCTCTGGTAGCCAACCTTTGATGGGGAGATGGCACCTAATGATGATGATGAAGTGCTACAGAAAGGTCCTCCAAATATTCAAGAGAAAAAGAACTGGCACAAGTATCATAGAAATGAAGTAAACAAAGACAAGTGTGAAAGGGAAGTGAATTTAATTACGTAAAGAAAACTTACATCTGCAGGCCATATCAAGTTTTAATTCGGGAAAGGGGTAATCAAGAAGTGATTTATGGCCCTTTTCATCTTGTTAGACGGTCTAGTGGAGGCTATTGTTTATTTTTTTTAGGTTTTATTTTCGTCGAACAGCTTCTCTCGTGGCTAATTCTACCAATATTTGATAAACACACGCGGTCACAGAATGAACAAGTCAGGCCCACCAGTCCACAGGGCTTTCCATCCTTTTTCATGAGTCTTTCCTCTTCTAAGTTTTGCCTTTGCACAATCTCAAATGATGTTATACCGTTCCTTATACATGCTCTCCATGATGTGCGATCACTTGCCAAATGTTTCCAGTCATATTCACATATGGAGAAGTCATTCAGAGATGATTTACAGATATCTCTATATCATAGTTTAGGTCTGCTGATTTGTCCTTTTCTGTGTGTTATTTCGCCATATAGTATTTGCCTGGGGATGCACTCTTCACAAGGAAGCCTGCTCCATGTAGACGTGGCTTTTCGACACTTAGACCCCACCAGAGAAAAGTATAATTTTCTTCCTTTACAGAACCACAGTCTGAAGTCTTGTTCCTTATGTAGCCTGTTTAGTTCTTTATCTATGAGGGCTGTTGTTCTAATTTGCTCTTCTTTCAGTGTGTTTGCTTTAGCAAGTCCAGGGCACATGGTCCTTACGCTCCATATGCCAAGTTTTAAACATTGGTGCTTTCTTCCTCATTTCATTTTGCCTACTCCGCCTGGTACTGAACTGAATATGGAGATAGTGCTTTACATCCAGAGGTGATGGAGCCTAGGCATCTAGAGCTTTTGCAAGTAACATTCAATGAGTTAGGCAGCACAGGTAGACAATAAGGAATTTTCATATTAGCAGTAGTACAGGTAGACAATGGTGAATATTCATATTAGCAGTAGTACAGGTAGACAATGAGGAATATTCATATTACCAGTAGCACAGGTAGACAATGGGGAATATTCATATTAGCAGTAGCACAGGTAGACACTGGGGAATATTCATATTAGCAGTAGCACAGGTAGACACTGGGGAATATTCATATTAGCAGTAGCACAGGTAGACAATGGGGAATATTCATATTAGCAGTAGCACAGGTAGACAATGGGGAATATTCATATTAGCAGTAGCACAGGTAGACACTGGGGAATATTCATATTAGCAGTAGCACAGGTAGACACTGGGGAATATTCATATTAGCAGTCGAGTGAAAAAGATTTAGGCTGGCAGTCAAATGAGAAATATTCATACTAATAGTCAAATAGAAACATTAAGATTGACAATCAAATAAGAATCATTCATGCTAGCAGTCAAATGAGAAACATTCATACCAGCAGTCAAATGAGAAACATTTAGACTGACAGTCAATGAGAAACATTAAGACTGACAATTAAATGAGAAACATTCAGACTGGCAGTCAAATGAGCAGTATCACATGAGCACTTTCTTTGGACAAGCAGAGGTGTAGCTATGGATTTCAGCACCCAATGACAAAATCAAGAATGTGGATGAACAACAAGACCTATCAATCTATTGTCAGACATAGAAAGTTATAACTTCTGCCCTATGTGCAGTGTCCAATCCAACAAGAACTAATTAGAAAATATGTGAAATCCAATTATCAATATATTTTATCAGAAAATCATTAAATTCAGTTATCCAGAACACATTCTATTTGAAAGTTGTTGAAGAACCTTTCGAGCCGTAACCGGCCCATAGGGCGTAGACCAAGATACACCTTCTCCTATATGAATTTTTGTTCTAGCAGTTTTCTTTTAAAGATATTTTATCAAATCTCGCCATCTGTCTCTGTTCTGTGCAAGCAGTTCTATCTCATTGAGGGAGCCGATTCCTGCTGCTCTTGCCTCTCTCATCAATGTTCTTCTCAGTGTCTCCCTGGGTCTTCCTCTTTTTCTTTTACCTGTTGTTTCCCATATGAGGGCTTGCTTTGCTATTCGATTATTATCTCTTCTCATCACATGTCCAACGTATGACCATCGTCTTTTCTTTATTACTGAAGATATTAGTGGTTGATTGGCGATTTATCTAATTTCCTCGTTTGTTTTGAATTCGTTCCATTCTATACCAAGTATTTTCCTTAGACATTTATTTTCGAATGCGTTCAACTTTGTTTCTATATCTCTTGTTGTTATTTGAAAGTGCATGAAATTAAATTATCCATGACACAACCTACAAGAAAATGCATGAAATTAAATTATGAAATTATCTTGATCCTTCCTGTGCCGCTAGACGCCACGTAGGGCTTAGTAGTGTTTTTCGCCATTCATCTTTATCCTTGGTAAGATGTTCGGTCTTATCTAATGAGTCTAATCCTGCCAACTTTGCTTCTCTTATAAGTGTTCTTTTTAGTGTCACTCTCAGTCTTCCTCTTTTTCTATATCCTGATGTTTCTCATAGAAGAATCTGTTTTGGAATTCTCTTCTAGTCTCTTCTCAACTCATGTCTGACAAATGTCAATCCTCTCTTTTTATTTGTAGATGAGATAGTTGGTTGCATGGTGATTTCTCTTATCTTTATATTAGGCCTCAACTCATTCCATTATACATTAGACAGAGTGCTTTTCTGAAGTTTTTGTCTTAAAAAGCATTTAGTTTTCTCTCAATCGCTTTTGTTTTCCAGCCTTCACAGGTAATGGTCGATAATACATTTCAGTTGAATATTTTAAGTTTTGTTGTTTTCCTGTTAAGTTTTTTTAAAATTTCAATATTTTGTCCAGGTTTTTAAAATTTGTTGCCGATTTTGCTATCCTGCTTGTGATCTCTTTCTGAGTTTCACCTTCTTGATCTATATTACTACCATGGACACACACACACACACACACCACACACACACACACACACACACACACACACACACACACACACACACACACGCACACGCACACGCACACGCACACGCACACGCACACGCACACGCACACGCACACGCACACGCACACGCACACGCACACGCACACGCACACGCACACGCACACGCACACGCACACGCACACGCACACGCACACGCACACGCACATATATATAGTAGTGGTCTACTCTTTCAAATGTCTGACTTTTGAGGTGTATATTGCCCTCTGGGGTATTGCTATTTTTAATTATTTTTGTTTTATCCCAGTTGATTTGAAGTCCTATTCTTTCCCGTCATTGATGATAGGGTATCTAGTATCTGTGATATTTTGAATCTTGTTGACATTGTTACTTAGGAGCTCTATATCGTCTGCAAAATCTAGATCTTCCTGGTAATTTTGTCATATCTTTTTTTTATATTTTTTTTGGGTGTGTTCACCAGCTTTCACCTCTGGCGAAGTCCTCAGAGACAAGGAACTGAATTTTGCTTGTTAATTTGTTTTTTTTTAAAATGCCATTATTGTCTTTGCAACATTTATTCAGTATATCATCATCATCATCATGTACTGTACCGGTTGGTGTTGGCGATCATGTCCTTCCACAATCTTCTATCCACAGTGCGTATGAGTTCTGTTGTTGACTGTTTTCCATGCCATAACACCAAGCTATCCAGTATTTTCTCTCTTTGTCGTCCGCGATCTCTCTTTTCCTTTTATTTTGCCAGTTGTAACCAAGTATACCAACTTTCCTCTTCTCATGATGTGCCCAAAAAATGTTGATTGCTTCTTTCTGATGTTTTTTAAGAGCTCCCTTTGTGTGTTGGCCTCTCTGAGAACTTTCTCATTGGTCTTTTTAGCTGTCCAGGGAACTTTCAACATTCTTCTGAGAAATCCTATCTCTGTGGCCTCTAATCGTCTTTTCATTTGTTTGTCTATTGTCCATGATTCGCTTCCACAGGTCAGAATTGGTTCTATATAGCATCGATGAACTCTCTTTCTCATTTCTATTGACATAGATTTGTTGCATAAGATATTTTTCAATTTCTGGAATTCTATTTTGGCCTGAGCTATTCTGCTTTTTATTTCTGTGTTGCATCTTCCATCTGATGTTATCACTGTGCCCAAGTATTTCAAACGTTGCACTTGTTTCAGATTTGTCTTGTTTTTTTTTTCCTTCAGTTTATAGTCAATGGTAATTCCAGATAGCAATGGTAGTGTACATCTGTTTGCTCCTGCTTCAATGTGACACTAATCACTCATTTCCTTCTCTGTATGAACTGCACAAATATAGCTGTCATATGTTATTTATGATGTTGATAATTTTTGGTAGTATTCCATAATTACAAGAATATGCATGAAATTAAATTATCGACTGAGACGGAACAAACCACTGATTGAAAGTATTGGAGAGACATGATCTCCTATGCCAGCAGGCTTGGTACTTGATGATGATGATGACTGAGATGGAACTGCTCCAAAAATACATACTTTTTCAGAGCTTTTGATGCTGTTAAACTTTGATTAATTCTCTCCGTACAGGAGATTTTATCAACGCAACAAAAGAGATCAGAAAACAACCAACAATAAGGACAAATCAAATAATAACATAGAGGTAGATAACTCCAACATCAACGAGCTACTCTTCGCAGATGACCAATGCCTAATATATGAGGATGAAAACCTGCTACAACAGCATTTAACATCTCTAGATAAAAGCTGCACAAACTACAGTATGAAAGTTAACACAGCAAAAACAGAGGCTATGAGAATAAGCAAATTAAGACACCCATTAAACATTAATATCAAAGATAAAGAAATAAAACAAGTAGAGGAATTCAAGTATTTAGGCACAATGTTCACAGAAGATGGAAAACTAGACAGAGAAATTGACATGAGAATACAAAAAGCAAATGCTGTCACATACCAGTTTTCACCATTGCTAAGACATCCAAACATTTCTATGCCAGCTAAACAACAAATGATAAATAGCATTTTCATACCAACTTTGTGCTATGAAAGTCAAACATGGACCCTTTCTAAATCACATTTAAGAAAGATCAATACATGTGAGATGCGATGCTTGAGAAAAGTAACAAACAACACAAGAAAAAGATAGAATACCAAATGAAACCATAAGAAAAATAGTAGGAACAAAACTCTGCCAAGAATATATAGAACAACAACAACTTAAATGGTTTGGCCACCTGGTCAGAATGAATCCTTAACAATCACCATCAAAGGCGTTCTTCTCGAGAATGCATGGAAAAAGACCAAGAGGAAGACCCAGAAGAAGATGGATAGACGCAGTGATAGAGACATGTAACAACAAAGGAAAATCACTAATTCAGATAGTTCGAGCAGCTCAAGAACGACAAATGATATAACCACACCGTTTAGGTATCAGTGAAAAGAGAAAAGAAGAAGAACAAAAGAGATTTCAGAGACACAATATTTCATGGTTTTAAGAATGCACATATTTATATTTATCTAACATATTATATATGAATTTTTAGATTATTGAACAAGGGATTATATTTCACCAATACCAAGATGATACAAAACATGTAAAAAGAATATAGTTTGGTGACAGTTTACACTAACAAAATTGAGAGTAACGCACCATTCGGCGAAACATACGCTTCCGAAATCAGCATGGCGTACAGTGCAGTGAAACATACGGAAAGAGTTACTGGTTAAGAAGTCGGTAAAAATAAATAGATTTCTAAAATAAATTGCAAATTTATGTTCTTGTATTTCAGATTCACGTGGTCCCGTGCCTTTGTGGATATGCTCAAAGAGGTTTATGATATGGCAGGGCAGCATGAAGTCATTGCTGAGAACTTGGTGGGGACAGTCAGTAAGAACCTGCAAGATTTAGTTCAGGAGCTCAAGTCAGATAAAAAGAAGGTAAGGCTCTAATGTAGCCAGAGTGGAAGAAGACGGGTATTTGAGCAAGAAGGAGAAGTCTGATTATTAATTTTAGTCTGATTATGAGCTCTAGCTGGAGGTAACAATCTGATGATTAATTGTAGTAGGAGGGAACAATCTGATGATTAATTGTAGTAGGAGGGAACAATCTGATTATGAGCTCTAGCTGGAGGTAACAATCTGATGATTAATTGTAGTAGGAGGGAACAATCTGATGATTAATTGTAGTAGGAGGGAACAATCTGATGATTAATTGTAGTAGGAGGGAACAATCTGATGATTAATTGTAGTAGGAGGGAACAATCTGATGATTAATTGTAGTAGGAGGGAACAATCTGATTATGAGCTCTAGCTGGAGGTAACAATCTGATGATTAATTGTAGTAGGAGGGAACAATCTGATGATTAATTGTAGTAGGAGGGAACAATCTGATTATGAGCTCTAGCTGGAGGTAACAATCTGATGATTAGTTGTAGTAGGAGGGAACAATCTGATTATGAGCTCTAGCTGGAGGTAACAATCTGATGATTAATTGTAGTAGGAGGGAACAATCTGATTATGAGCTCTAGCTGGAGGTAACAATCTGATGATTAATTGTAGTAGGAGGGAACAATCTGATGATTAATTGTAGTAGGAGGGAACAATCTGATTATGAGCTCTAGCTGGAGGTAACAATCTGATGATTAATTGTAGTAGGAGGGAACAATCTGATGATTAATTGTAGTAGGAGGGAACAATCTGATTATGAGCTCTAGCTGGAGGTAACAATCTGATGATTAATTGTAGTAGGAGGGAACAATCTGATGATTAATTGTAGTAGGAGGGAACAATCTGATTATGAGCTCTAGCTGGAGGTAACAATCTGATGATTAATTGTAGTAGGAGGGAACAATCTGATGATTAATTGTAGTAGGAGGGAACAATCTGATTATGAGCTCTAGCTGGAGGGAACAATCTGATGATTAATTGTAGTAGGAGGTAACAATCTGATGATTAATTGTAGTAGGAGGGAACAATCTGATTATGAGCTCTAGCTGGAGGTAACAATCTGATGATTAATTGTAGTAGGAGGTAACAATCTGATGATTAATTGTAGTAGGAGGGAACAATCTGATGATTAATTGTAGTAGGAGGGAACAATCTGATGATTAATTGTAGTAGGAGGGAACAATCTGATTATGAGCTCTAGCTGGAGGTAACAATCTGATGATTAATTGTAGTAGGAGGGAACAATCTGATGATTAATTGTAGTAGGAGGGAACAATCTGATTATGAGCTCTAGCTGGAGGTAACAATCTGATGATTAATTGTAGTAGGAGGGAACAATCTGATGATTAATTGTAGTAGGAGGGAACAATCTGATTATGAGCTCTAGCTGGAGGGAACAATCTGATGATTAATTGTAGTAGGAGGGAACAATCTGATGATTAATTGTAGTAGGAGGGAACAATCTGATTATGAGCTCTAGCTGGAGGTAACAATCTGATGATTAATTGTAGTAGGAGGGAACAATCTGATGATTAATTGTAGTAGGAGGGAACAATCTGATGATTAATTGTAGTAGGAGGGAACAATCTGATGATTAATTGTAGTAGGCGGTAACAATCTGATGATTAATTGTAGTAGGAGGGAACAATCTGATGATTAATTGTAGTAGGAGGGAACAATCTGATGATTAATTGTAGTAGGAGGGAACAATCTGATGATTAATTGTAGTAGGAGGGAACAATCTGATGATTAATAGTAGTAGGAGGGAACAATCTGATGATTAATTGTAGTAGGAGGGAACAATCTGATGATTAATTGTAGTAGGAGGGAACAATCTGATGATTAATTGTAGTAGGAGGGAACAATCTGATGATTAATTGTAGTAGGAGGGAACAATCTGATTATGAGCTCTAGCTGGAAGCAATAATCTGATGATTAATTGTAGTAGGAGGGAACATTCTGATGATTAATTGTAGTAGGAGGTAACAATTTATTATTCAATTGTAGCAGGAGAGAACAGTCTAATTATCAATTGTGGCAGGATGGAACAGTCTAATTATCAATTGTGACAGGAGGGAACATATAATTATCAATTGTGGCAGGAGGGAACGTCTAATTATCAATTGTGGCAGGAGGGAACGTCTAATTATCAATTGTGGCAGGAAGGAAAATCTAATTATCAATTGTGGCAGGAAGGAACATCTAATTATTAATTGTGGCAGGAGGGAACATCTAAATTATCAATTGTGGCAGGAGGGAACATCTAATTATCAATTGTGGCAGGAGGGAACATCTAATTATCAATTGTGGCAGGAGGGAACATCTAATTATCAATTGTGGCAGGAAGGAACATCTAATTATCAATTGTGGCAGGAGGGAACATCTAATTATCAATTGTGGCAGGAGGGAACGATCTAATTATCAATTGTGACAGGAGGGAACATATAATTATCAATTGTGGCAGGAGGGAATGTCTAATTATCAATTGTGGCAGGAAGGAACATTTAATTATCAATTGTGGCAGGAAGGAACATATAATTATCAATTGTGGCAGGAAGGAACATCTAATTATCAATTGTGGCAGGAGGGAACGTCTAATTATCAATTGTGGCAGGAAGGAACATCTAATTATCAATTGTGGCAGGAAGGAACATCTAATTATCAATTGTGGCAGGAGGGAACATCTAATTATCAATTGTGGCAGAAGGGAACATCTAATTATCTATTGTGGCAGGAGGGAACATCTAATTATCTATTGTGGCAGGGGGAACATCTAATTATCAATTGTGGCAAGAGGGAACATCTAATTATCAATTGTGGCAGGAAGGAATATCTAATTATCAATTGTAGCAGGAGGGGACATCTAATTATCTATTGTGGCATGAGGGAACATCTAATTATCTATTGTGGCAGGAGGGAACATCTCATTATCAATTGTGGCAGGGGGGAACATCTAATTATCAATTGTATCAGGAGGGAACATCTAATTATCAATTGTATCGGGAGGGAACATCTAATTATAAATTGTGGCAGGAAGGAACATCTAATTATGAATTGTGGTAGGAAGGAACATCTAATTATCAATTGTGGCAGGAGGGGACATCTAATTTTCTATTGTGGCAGGGGGGAACATCTAATTATCAATTGTGGCAGGAGGGAACATCTAATTATCAATTGTGGCAGGAGGGGACATCTAATTATCAATTGTGGCTGGAAGGAACATCTAATTATCAATTGTGGCAGGAGGGAACATCTAATTATCAATTGTGGCAGGAGGGAACATCTAATTATAAATTGTGACAGGAGGGAACATCTAATTATAAATTGTATCGGGAGGGAACATATAATTATCAATTGTATCGGGAGGGAACGTATAATTATCAATTGTATTGGGAGGGAACATATAATTATCAATTGTATTGGGAGGGAACATCTAATTATAAATCGTATCAGGAGGGAACATCTAATTATCAATTGTATCAGGAGGGAACATCTAATTATAAAATGCAACAAGAAGAAATCAGTGTGTAGCATGGAGAGATCAATTTGATTACCAAATGAGGTGCACCTACTGGACAAGTGTTTTGAACTATCTGCCTCTTGACACTTCGCCTGGTGTTGGCCTGCTTGTGTCTAACCCCACTGTTCTTTCTTGTCTTATTTTTATATCTGAAGAGATAATTGAGATAATTAATGTTGAATTATACCAGATAAGGATCCGAGGAAGAGAGTTGGCAGTTGGTTACTAGTGATAGCCAGTAGAATGGAACTGCAATGAGTGAGTCAAAACTGCTGTGGGAAAAGTGGTTAACACTGTTAACAGCTGCCCAGGTTTCAGTTCGCAGCTGTAACCAGTTTTGAAGTTTGTTCATCATTGTCTCTAATGACAGCTACTCTCTAAAGTTTTCTTACAGTGGATTCTTAAATTAAATGGCAACACAACATATCTGTGTCCACTTTGGATGACAAATGTTGCCAGGACAATGACCATATTCGTGGCCTACTCTTTTCAACTATCTATCTATCTATTGACCATTCGAGCCATAGCCGGCCCATAGGGCATAGACCAGATACTCTTTCTCTTTCCTAAATTTTTAGTCTAGCAGTTTTCAATCCTTCTAAAGATATTTTATTAAATCTCGCCATTTGTCTCTGTTCTGTGCAAGCAACTCTATCTCATCAAGGAAGCCGATTCCTACTGCTCTTGCCTCTCTGATCAATGTTCTTCTCAGTGTAATTTCAACTGCCTAGGGTTAATTAACAAGCATGGGTGCACATGGGACCTCCTCTTTATTACCATTTTCTGAGAGGGCTAGACATCTAATCTCACCACCCATGAGATCAGGGAAGGGTAATGTCATAAGTAAACCTCGGATTAATTTTGTTTCTGTTTTTTTTTTTTTTTTAAATCACCCATGCTTCTGGTGGGCTTTGAACCCATGTCCTTTCTGTCCTAAAGCTGATGTGTTGTAGCTCTGTACTACCCAGTCCCGATAAAAGAATTACAAGGTTCTGGTGGAAATCCTCCCACAAGCATATTCATAAATTATAAGCCACAAAAACTGGCTCCAGGATTCAACCTTGTCGGTAGCTAGAGCCAGGTTTTGCAGATCACAGTGCGGAATGTGTTAATGTGTAGTACATAATACTGGTCAGAACCAATTCTGACCTATGGAAGCGAATCATGGACAGTAGACAAACAAATGAAAAGACGATTATAGGCCACAGAGATGGGATTTCTCAGAAGAATGTTGAAGGTTCCCTGGACAGCTAAAAAGACCAATGAGGAAGTTCTCAAAGAGGCCAACACAAAAAGGGAGCTCTTAAAAAACATCAGAAAGAAACAATCAACATTTTTCGGGCACATCATGAGAAGAGGAAAGTTGGAATACTTGGTTACAACTGGCAAAATAAAAGGAAAGCGAGATCGCGGGCGACAAAGAGAGAAAGTACTGGATAGCTTGGTGCCATGACATGGAAAACAGTCAACAACTGAACTGATACGATACACTGTAGATAGAAGATTGTGGAGGGACATGATCACCTACGCCAACCAGTATGTCACATGATGATGACATAATGTTGATCATTTTAAAAAGGAAGAAGTCACCTCTCTGCCTGAATGTGACTTTGTCATCTTTTCAGGTAGCTGAGTTGGCCGTGTGCTCTAGCATTTGGTTTCTCGTGGCAAGGCGATGTGCCAAGGAGTACGGATTCAATCCAATCCTGCATATGACCATATATAGTTCTTTAGATTTTTTTTTTTCTGATGTTGATTATTTGTGATTTTTTCAAAATGTTGTAAGCATATCACTTCTTCTCTCCTTCATCTACCTTTTTTAGCTCCTTGTGGAGCACAGGTCTTCAATAAACACTTACCACGTCGTTCTGTTTCTTGCCATTCTTTAAGATCATTCCATGTCTTCCTCTTCATCTTCATCTGTGCTTCTATCTGTCTTCTCCAAGAATTCCTTGGTCTTCCTCTTTGTCTTTTCCCCTGGGGATTCCAAAAAAGGACCTGTTGTGTAATACTATCAGTTGGCTTCCGTAGTGTGTGTCCTATCCAGCGCCATAATCTTCGATGTATCTCTTTATCCACTGGTATTTGACTGGTACATTTCCATAATTCTATGTTAGTGATTTTGTCCTGTCATTTCCATCCTTTTATTCTGCGCAAGCATTCATTAATGAAAGTCTGCATCTTTGTGATTGTCAATTTTGTTGTTCTCCATGTTTCACAGCCATATAATAGGATGACTTAACAGTGGAGTTGAAAATTTTAATTTTTTTATTTAACCTTATCTATTTGGACTTTTCCATATGTTTCCCAGTGCAACGAAAGCTCCTCTTGCTTTTGGACTTGTAGATATAAACGAGAAAAGCATACCTCCTCTGAAATGATTTGCTGATCTATTGTCTCGGAGGTTTCCCTTTATAATAATATTCATTTATTATTATTTGTCCTCAGCCTGTAACCTAGATTTGTATTTTTGCCGTGTCAGTAAATATCACACTTTATTTTATTATCATTTTAAGTAGTGAGATATTAATATTGTTTGTAATCTTAGTATTTTCAGGAGGGTGTACGATTACAAGAACAACTGAAGGTGTATCACTTGCAGCTAGAGAAGGTGAGAACCACTGGAAATATTTTTTATTTGTAGACTGTCTTAGAACCTCATCTCTTTACAGGGATAATATTAATCAGCATTCTAAACTCTTTACTGCTGATACAGACAGATCTTAACACTGTGTGCAAGCTCTGTAGAGATTATGTGCATTGCAGTTGTTTGTTACTAATACTTTAGTTGATTTCGCTCATTTTTTTGTCTTTCCATAAAAATAATATGAAATATAAAAAGCATTTGACAAAGTAAAGCACCAAGAAATAATCAAAATTTAAGAAAGTATAAACGTAGAAAGCAAAGATCTGAGAATAAAGAACATGTACTGGCAACAAACAGCGGCCATAAGAACTGGAAACCAATTGGTAATGTTTCAACAAATAAAACAGGATATTAGGCAAGGTTGTGTGCTGTCACCAGATTTGTTTAATATTTATAGTGAGATTATTTTAAGATCCATAAGGGGCAGTATACTCTTTAAGCAGTTTGCAGTGACTGTGAATAACAAAATCTTCTAGTCCCCTAGCTGCTGGTAATATATTTAGAAGGAGAGGAATGCGATGAGAAGAAATAAGTATGGAATCATAAAGGAAGCCCACAAAGAGAAACAATAGGAGAAACAAACTTAGGTCCCACTAAAGAGATACTATGAACACTGACAAGAGAGGCAAAGATAGCAAGGAACAGGCAAATAATGATATGTAGCTATAGACATTTGTGCCTCACCATTTGTTGTTGTTGTCCCCGTCGTCTGAAGAAGGCCACAGGCCGAAACTTCATTATTTTGTTGTATTCCTTTTTTTGTAAAGCTGTCACCATACCTTGGAGTGTATACCACACCCCACTACTGGCTCCAAAGTTAGCGTGGATTGACCTCCTTATTAAGATTGAGAAGTTTTCCCAGAATAGGAACCTATCTTTGATGTCTGACATCTGTGGACAAATGTTTTAATGTTGATCTCCTACTCTGGAATGTTTCTTCTTCTATCCTTCCTCCATTGCCAATCTGGAATCTTTAGTATGACAATAACAGAGTGGAGAACCTGTAAGATTGGTGGTGTGCATTATAATTTTTAGTAAAAAGTACAGTTTTCTAGGTTAAATGATGTCTGTTAAATATGTAATACAATTTTTTTGTTTCGATTAGACCAGTTTTGTTGAGTAAAGTTCAGGGATACTTATGTTGATTGTAGTTTTCCTCAGTACAAGGTCCCTTTGTTCAGTGACAGAATGTTTCTAACACGATTGGCACTTGCAACACTGTTTGTGGTTTATGTTATTATCATTTGGAATATACTAACTCAGAAATGTCAAGCTGAGCAGCAGTTTATTTTCTTGTTATTCACCATTTGTCCTAAATAATGGTATAGTGACGGATACCACCAACTATCAAGGAGGGATCAAGTTATCATACTTCGCCTATGCACTGGCCACAATAGAATGAGAAATCACATGTTCACCAAATTCAAAATAGGTACAACCAGCCTATACCACTGTACACTGGACAATATGACTACAAAACATGTTCTACAGGATTGCCCCCAGTACACAGACCTGAGTAGAGCAATGTGGTCCACGCCCACCTCCCTGGAAGAAAAACTATATGGGGCAATCAAATCGCTTAAACAGACAGCTGACTTCATGAGAGAGTCTGGAATCCTACTCTGATTGAGTCTTGATCACAGACAGAGAGAGAGAGAAATAATGGTATTGGCACTTTGCAATTTTGGCATGTGTTATTGCAGTGAGTGGCCATTAGGAACATCATTTGTCAGACTGCTTTGACCTTTTCTGTTGCTGAAATGTGATTGACCAAATGATTGACCAAATGAATGAGAATGTCTTTGTGGTTGACCATATCTCTATACACATTCTTGGAGTGCCGATGAAGTGTTTCTGTTGCATTCATTTTCTGCCAAAGAAATTCATTGACTGCTCTTTGTAATGTGCAACACTCACAGACTCCTTTATTTAACCCTAAATTACAATGCCAATATATGACTCACTTGTTTACGATACCGTAGTAAAAATTACTACAACTTAATTGTAACATTAGCAGCTCTAAAAATTGTGTTTTCTTTGTGAACTTTTTGACACATGATTTTATTTTTCACACAAAATTACCAGAGAAAGAAATGTGTTGTTTCCCTTATTTACAAGCTCACATAATAATATCTATTAATGATTAGAGAACACTGAAGAATATTAGCATAATAACTCTTACTAGAATACATTTGCATATAAATCTTCTGTTCACAGTCAAAACGCAAATATGAGAAAGCCTACTATGATTCAGAAAGAGCACTTGACAATTATCGGAAAGCAGATGCAGATATCAACTTGTCCAGAGCTGAAGTTGAAAAGGTCAGTTGTATTTTCATATTGAATTCCTAAAACATAAATAAAAAAAAAAAAAACTTTTACCTTCCACGTGGTACGTTGCTGTAATTTTTAAACAGATTTTTCTTTTATAAAAAAAAAATTGTAGACCAATTTGTATGGGAAACAAACTATTTGTGTGCGTTTCTGTATGTTTTTCTTAAAGTAATTTACGTTGAACATATTATGAGAATAAAATGTATGCAGAATTGCAAAAATAGCTCTGCCAATATGAGCTAGACAATCAAATTGTCATCATCATTGAGTGCCATCTCCGCATCGAAGATTGGCTACCATGGAGCGCAATTCCACTCTGTCTTTTGCTTTAGAAGTGCAGGTTGTCATAGGCTGACTTGTCCATCCTTTGATGTTACTCGTCCACGTTAGTCTTGGTCTACCTCTACCTCTTTTACCTTGTATTTTCCTTCCAAGATTACTTTTAGTAGACCGTTGTGTCTTTTAACATGCCCCAAAAATCTCATTTGTCTTGTTTGAATTGTATTTAGTAGTTCTCTTTTCATTTTTAGTTGTTTTAAGACTTCATCGTTGGTTTTCTTTTCTTTCCATCCAATTCTGCCTATTCTTCTCTATATCCACATTTCAGATACCTCAATTTTCTGTTTTGTTTTCTTGTCTAACATCCATGTTTCTGCACCATACAGGAATGTGGGGAAGATATAACATTTTGCTATTCTTAATTTTAGCCCTGATGTTATTTGTTTTAATGTTAGTATATTTTTAATAAAGAAAGCAAAATAAAGGACTCAGCCTTAATAGCAAGAAGACAGAAGTAATGGTAACAACAAAGAAAAAGACATCACCTCAGTGCAAAATAAAGACAAGTGGAACAATATTAAAACAGGTAAATGAATTTAAATATTTGGGAACTTTGTTAACATCAGACGGAAGATATACGAAAGAGGTGAGATGCAGAATGGCTCAGGCAAAAGCCGCATTCCAAAAAATGAGGAAGATACTATGCAATTCATTTTTGACAATAGAAACAAGAAAAAGAGTTCTTAAATGTTATGTAGAGCCAGTCTTAACACATGGATGTGAATCATGGACAATAGGGCAACAGACAAGAAAATCACTGGAGTCTGTAGAAATGTGGTTTTACAGAAGAATGTTGAGAATACCATCGACAGCTAAGAAGAGTAATGAAAATGTTCTGAAAGAGGTCAAAGCAAAAAGAGAGCTAATTTCCAATATTAGGAAGAAACAATCATCATTTCTTGGCCATGTAATGAGAAGAAAACAACTGAAATATATTATCATCATGTGCCATACCGGTTGGCATAGGCGTTCATGTCCTTCCACAATCTTCTATCTACAGTGCATCATATCAGTTCTGTTGTTGACTGTTTTCCATGCCATGAAACCAAGCTATCCAGTATTTTCTCTCTTTCTTGTTTGCAATCTCTCTTTCCTTTTATTTTGCCAGTTGTAGTCAAGTATTCTAACTTTCCTCTTCTCATGATGTGCCTGAAAAATGTTGATTGTTTCTTTCTGATGTTTTTTAGGAGCCTCCCTTTTTTTGTTGGCCTCTTTGAGAACTTCCTCATTTGTCTTTTTAGCTGTCCAGGTAACTTTCAACATTCTTCTGAGAAATCCCATCTCTGTGGCCTATAATCATCTTTTCATTTGTTTGTCTACTGTCCATGATTCGCTTCCATAGGTCAGAATTGGTTCTATATAGCACCCATGAACTCTCTTTCTCATTTATATTAACATAGATTTGTTGCATTAGATATTTTGGAATATATTGTAACAACTGAAAAAATCGAGGGATGAAGAGATAGAGGGAAGCGAAGAGAAAAAATACCAGACAGCTTAAGAGAATGGCTTGGCAGAAGGTCAACAACAGAAATGATAAATAACTCGAGATCGAAAGTTGTGGAGAGACATGATCACCTAACCAACCTTATATTTTATATGTAAATTATTTTAAGAAGAAAAAATGCAGAAAGGCATGCACATAGTTTGTTTCTCATACAAACAAATTGGCCTACTACTGTTGAAAGCAAGAGACATAGCACAATGGCGCTCCATGGTAGTCAACCTTTGATGTGGAGACGGCACTCGATGATGATGATGGGTATAAAATTATTATTTTTTTTTGTTTAAAAGTGGGATGTAAAATGTGCTGGGATTGAGGTACATTAAAGCAAACAACAAAATGAGTTAAAATGTTCATCCCAAGAAAAATAGTCAAAAACAACTTATATATACAGATGGTTTAGCTTGCATAGAATATATCCTGATTTGAAGAACAAATAACATTTTTATGACCACTTATATTGGAAGAAGTGATCATTTTTTTATATAAACAAATAAGAAAAAAACTATGTTGATGCTGTTTAAGTGATTTTTACTGATTTAACCTTGTTCAAAATGGTTACAAACTGGCCCTTGTGATCATCGTGCTCGCCGGAAATGACCTTGCATGGAAATGTAAAAGTGCATTGCATTTAACTATATAGTAGCTATTTAAAAGTGCCAAAATCCCACTGACCACACTGTAAATTCATGTTACCACCCACAACCACTTAGCTTGGCCAGTGGTAATGACATGTTATTTCCAGAAAATTTATTGTTGTTGTTATGTCTTTCTATTTTTAGTGACCTGCTATTTTCAGAACCATTGATTTCTGTGAGTTGCCATTTTCGCTAAGCTGCAGTCTTAAGTAACTTGCTGTTATAAATATATTACTATTAATTATCTAACTACTTATAGTGATTTGTTATTTTTAGTACCTTGCTATTTTCTATAAGTTGCTAATTTTGATAACTTAATATTAAAAAAAAGAAAACTTCTTTTTTCATTGTCTTGCTATTTTCAGTAATTTTGTGTTATTTTCACTTTCAGCATCGAATTGTAATGAACGGCAAAACACAGCAGAGTGAAGAAAGCAAAAATGAATATGCATCACAGCTGCAACAATATAACAACCACCAGAATGAGTTCTATTCACAGTCAATGCCACAAGTGTTTCAGGTAACCACACTCACAGTGTGCATGTTGTGTTTTCACTGCTTCAACATTTGTGGCTGCTGCAGTAAACTACAATGATTTTTCCTGCATTCCCACCCCAGTCTTTTGGTTCTTTGGTTATGGAAGGCCCCGCTATCATGGCAAACGAATTAAAATCCATAATTGCTCAACCGTCCTTGCCAGTGGAATCATCCGAATTACTAACTCATCTCTCAAACAAAGAACGGTATCTGAATTCCCCAACATAGCAGTCTCAGCACACGCCAAAAGACATAAGGCGAAACCGCACAGAAAGTGAATACAGCCAACTGTTCACTGTCATACGATATCATCATTAATCATAAACAATTGGAATATTGAAACATGATCAAAACGGATGAAACACAGAGCTCACGGTGTGCACAGAGCACCTAACTCAGTAGCTCCTGCAACAAGCCGGACTTGGAATATGACCCCCAGTCTGTCTCTTTGATATCATCTACCAAATCTATCCTTTGCTAACTTCAGCCTCTTTTAATGTGTATATCAATCTCACCATCTCATTGCTGCACACAAAAAAGACTAAAAAAATGACCCTGAATCTGGAGCTATGAACACGCTTCATGAATATCATGTCAAAGTGGGAGATGCTAGACTGAATCGCTGTTCATAAATCCAAAGAAGACTTATCGATCAACACCATAACAATTTTGTTAGTCACTACTTGTTGAGGGAATAAACTTTGGTGGAGAACTGAACATTTATTGACTTGTCAGATGTGCAGTGATGATGGCCGGTAAACTAAATTAAACAGTCTCACATTTTAATAAAACTACCGAGCTATACTGTAGCATGATGTCAGAACTTACCATGTCATAGGAAGGGTGACATGAAATGATGTTGTTTGATGTTTGCGCCAACTTTATATCTCTAGTGAAATGATGTTGTTTGGTGTTTGCGGAACTTTATATCTCTAGTGAAATGATGTTGTTTATTGTTTGTGCCAACTTTATATCTCTAGTGAAATGATGTTGTTTGTTGTTTGCACCAACTTTATATCTCTAGTGAAATGATGTTGTTTATTGTTTGTGCCAAATTTATATCTCTAGTGAAATGATGTTGTTTATTGTTTGTGCCAACTTTATATCTCTAGTGAAATGTTGTTGTTTATTGTTTGTGCCAACTTTATATCTCTAGTGAAATGATGTTGTTTGCGCCAACGTTATATCTCTAGTGAAATGATGTTGTTTGTGCCAACTTTATATCTCTAGTGAAATGATGTTGTTTGTTGTTTGCGCCAACTTTATATCTCTAGTGAAATGATGTTGTTTGTGCCAACTTTATATCTCTAGTGAAATGATGTTTATTGTTTGTGCCAACTTTATATCTCTAGTGAAATGATGTTGTTTGCGCCAACTTTATATCTCTAGTGAAATGATGTTTATTGTTTGTGCCAACTTTATATCTCTAGTGAAATGATGTTTGTTGTTTGTGCCAACTCTATATCTCTAGTGAAATGATGTTTGTTGTTTGCGCCAACTTTATATCTCTAGTGAAATAATGTTGTTTGTGCCAACTTTATATCTCTAGTGAAATGATGTTTGGTGTTTGCGCCAACTTTATATCTCTAGTGAAATGATGTTTGTTGTTTGTGCCAACTTTATATCTCTAGTGAAATGATGTTTGGTGTTTGCGCCAACTTTATATCTCTAGTGAAATGATGTTTGTTGTTTGCGCCAACTTTATATCTCTAGTGAAATGATGTTTGTTGTTTGCGCCAACTTTATATCTCTAGTGAAATGATGTTTATTGTTTGTGCCAACTTTATATCTCTAGTGAAATGATGTTTGTTGTTTGCGCCAACTTTATATCTCTAGTGAAATGATGTTTATTGTTTGTGCCAACTTTATATCTCTAGTGAAATGATGTTTGTTTGTGCCAACTTTATATCTCTAGTGAATAATGTTGTTTGTTGTTTGTGGCAACTTTATATCTCTAGTCAAATGATGTTGTTTGGTGTTTGCGCCAACTTTATATCTCTAGTGAAATGATGTTGTTTGGTGTTTGCGCCAACTTTATATCTCTAGTGAAATGATGTTTGTTGTTTGCGCCAACTTTATATCTTTAGTGAAATGATGTTTATTGTTTGTGCCAACTTTATATCTCTAAGTGAAATGATGTTGTTTGTGCCAACTTTATATCTCTAGTGAAATAATGTTGTTTGTGCCAACTTTATATCTCTAGTGAAATAATGTTGTTTGTGCCAACTTTATATCTCTAGTGAAATGATGTTGTTTGTGCCAACTTTATATCTCTAGTCAAATGATGTTGTTTGGTGTTTGCACCAACTTTATATCTCTAGTGAAATGATGTTTGTTGTTTGCGCCAACTTTATATCTCTAGTGAAATGATGTTTATTGTTTGTGCCAACTTTATATCTCTAGTGAAATGATGTTGTTTGTGCCAACTTTATATCTCTAGTGAAATAATGTTGTTTGTGCCAACTTTATATCTCTAGTGAAATGATGTTGTTTGTTGTTTGCGCCAACTTTATATCTATAGACAATGTACAATTTTTTTCTATAAAATGTTCACAAGCAATGATAATTTTTGGCCTTCTCTTTGTGTTGTTTAACTGCAGAGAGCTCTTTAATGTGCTCAGAATGCACACTGCATTTCCTGTTTTTATTGGCTGGTATTTAAGAGGGCTAGACATTGGATCTCACTTACTTAGAAGACCATGGAAGGATCAAGCCGAGAAAGAAACCACAGATTTGACGTGAAATTCCCAGTGCCTGTGTTGCAGTTTCAACTCGGGACATTCTTGTCTAGAGGCTGATGTCTTACCTCTAGACCACTCAGTCTACCCGGTGGAATGATTACACATTAGGGCTTTTATCTCAATTCAGGAGTGTGCCAGGGAATTGTTTTGTGGGCTCAAGAATCATGTTGTTATGGGTCAAGCGGCCTGTGAGCTGACGCTCTTCAGCCCAATGACATGTAATGATATCTGCAGGTATTTCTCAGTTCCTTTGTAGTTCCATATAAGATATTCCATTAACAGGTCTTTATGGAAGCAAAGTTGGTAATATCAGTGAACGTTGGCAAGTTAAACAGATGTTCATCTGTTTCATTTGGGTGGCCACAGGGTAAACATGCTGGAGTTTGGTTTAATCGTATTCTATTGATGTGATTTTTCAGTGGTACATGACTGGTTCAGCCGCGATAGCTCAGTGGTTAGTGAACTGGACTACAAAGGACAAGGGGTAGGGTTCGATCCCAACCGACGGCTTCCGGGTTCACCCAGCCTTAAAATAGGTACCGGATTTTTTTCCTGGGAAAGTAAAGCAGCACGGGCGTAGTACCGACCACATTACCCCAAAAATCATGTGCTGAAGGTCTGTAAAATATAGGGTCACTAACACCATATTTCCCTATACGCCACTTGGCGTGACGGGGGTACTTTACTTTTTTTTTTTTTTTTTTTTTTACATGACTGGTTCTCAGTCTGAAGATGGTGGCTTTATCCCTTCTTTTTAAGTTGTTAGAGTTTGGTTTTATCATATTTTTGAGTTCTCTCCCTTTTTTTCCCATGGCCCCATCTATTCAGCCACTCTTCTATAAGGTTGTAGTTTATGATTTGTTTGGCCGTGTTTAATGAGATGGAAGCGTGAACCTCTGTCTGACTGGATCCTCATTCAACTAATGTATCTGTAAGCTGGAGAATAAAGGCTACATGTCCAATGCAGTTGCTATGAGGCATTTAGGTCAACATTTTTATTTGAACCTAAAAGGGAACATTTTAATAATTTTTTTTTTTAATATAACAAATCAGTGATTACCATATTTGGACAATGTCATGATTTGATCTGTTTAGCTATGCAATCATAACATGCAGACAATATATGGGAAATAGGAGATGGTATTATTGTTTATTGTTTTTTACAGTTGACATCACAGCAATGTGGGTAAGCCCATAGGTTCTCATTATCTTTCAACAATGTATGTGCTCAGTGATAGCTCAAAAACACTTAAAATTAGTTCACTCGTGATTAATGTTTGGTATAACTTCAATAAACTCTTAAATTTAAACAAGAATAAATAAAATTAAATTAATCTTTCTTGTTCTTCTCCCCGCTCCAGTCTTTGCAAGATATGGATGAGAAACGTATAGGGAGAATCCAAGAGTGTATATTACAATGTGCTGAGATTGAGAAAAACGTAATACCCATCATCAACACATGTATAGAAGGCATTGCTAAGGCATCTGCAGGCATCAACGCATCACAAGTAAGTTCAGGTTTTTTGTTGTTGTTCTTTTTAACAGGGTGATTTGTGAGGGGAGTAGCTTATAATTTCTCATTAGTGTCCTATTCATTTTTTTCTTTTTTAAGAATAGAATAATGGTACACTGCTGTCATTGACACTGATCTTTTCTTTTTTTAAGAATAGAATAATGGTACACTGCTGTCATTGACACTGATCTTTTCTTTTTTTAAGAATAGAATAATGGTACACTGCTGTCATTGACACTGATCTTTTCTTTTTTTTAAGAATAGAATAATGGTACACTGCTGTCATTGACACTGATCTTTTCTTTTTTTTAAGAATAGAATAATGGTACACTGCTGTCATTGACACTGATCTTTTCTTTTTTTTAAGAATAGAATAATGGTACACTGCTGTCATTGACACTGATCTTTTCTTTTTTTAAGAATAGAATAATGGTACACTGCTGTCATTGACACTGATCTTTTCTTTTTTTTAAGAATAGAATAATGGTACACTGCTGTCATTGACACTGATCATTCTTTGGCACAAACCTTTTACTTCCATGCAATTGTTTTTCTTAATTGTAAGTTTCATTTATGCCTTCTTCATCCCATTGTGTCTGTTTCCAAATGTCTTCTCAGTTTACTATGTATTTCTTTGTTAATTCTAGAACAAGCAGCATCTTGCTATGCTTTGTGCTAGTTTTCTTTGTGTAAGTTTACATAGTTTATAATGTCACGGGTGTAAAGTCTTAAAAGGTACTGACTTGAGCCATGTTATTTGGAGGTGATGGGGCCAGCACTCATCCGTATTGTGATTAACTTTCACAACTCAGTGTGCCAGGTGGGTACCCATTTTTATTTCAACAGGGTTGAGAGCATCAAACTAGGGTAGAACATTGTTGTAAGGTCAGTACATTATACAAGGAACAGGCAAATAATTGCGATGGTGCGGTGAAGCTGGTAGCAAGAGGCCAGTGGTGAGAGTGTAGAACACTCCAAGGTATGAAGACAGCTTCACAAGGGAGGAACACAAACAATACTGACGTTTCGGCCAGGGGCCTTTTTCAGAGTTCAAGGACAACGAAAACAAACGATGAAACACAATTATCTATAAATACATGATCAGAAGAAGAGGATAGAAAAGAAAAAAAGTAGGATGATGAAAAAATAAATAAAAAAAGAAGAGAGCTAAGATAAGAATATAGAAAGAATATAAGAATATATGTATAATTAAAATATAAAATACAAAATACGGAATCACTTAGCTGAACGATTGGTTAATCCGCCGGGATCAAACGAAAGAATGACTACAAAAAGACCTCCCGAGGCGGAAAATGGAGGAGGTATACATTATACAAGGTCAAGAAATGGCTGGAGAGGAACCTAGTTATAAAAGAAAGTCATGAAGCAGGAGGAGCATGGCAGCCGTTACAGAAGGTACATCTAGTAGTAAAAAAGTACATCTAACAGTAGAAAGTATACCTAAAGGTTAGAAAGTACAAGTATGATTAGAAAATAAACCCCATGTAAACTTGAGCAGAAAATAAACCCCATGTAAACTTGAGCAGAAAATAAACCCATGTAAACTTGAGCAGAAAATAAACCCCATGTAAACTGAGCAGAAAATAAACCCCATGTAAACTTGAGCAGAAAATAAACCCCATGTAAACTTGAGCAGAAAATAAACCCCATGTAAACTTGAGCAGAAAATAAACCCCATGTAAACTTGAGCAGAAAATAAACCCCATGTAAACTTGAGCAGAAAATAAACCCGATGTAAACTTGAGCAGAAAATAAACCTGATGTAAACCCGTGCAGAAAATAAACCCAATGTAAACTTGAGCAGAAAATAAACCTGATGTAAACCTGTGCAGAAAATAAACCCCACGTAAACTTGAGCAGAAAATAAACCTGATGTAAACTTGAGCAGAAAATAAACCCCATGTAAATTTGAGTAGAAAATAAACCAATGTAAACCTGAGCAGAAAAAAAAGTGTTAGTTGTGTAGGCTGCTTTCCAAAGAAGAACAACCATAACTACAAACAACTGCTGTCTGGAAGTAAGGTCAAGGAAATCTAAGCCTAGAGAAGCAGTCCCAACAAAAATGCATGATGAACACACAATCATTGATCATCATCATCAAACACAACCCATTAATAGGTGAATAATGATGAAGTGCTTCAGTAGCTGATTAGCATAGTTGTAGAGCATTTCATGCCAAACACCAGGGTTCTAAGCTCGCTTATTCCAGCCAGTCAACCCGGCTAGAGAATAAAAGTGGGTACCTGGCTTCTGGTCAGGGAAGGTAAGGCATTTGGGGAGAGAGCATTGGGTCGCACTTCCTCTAAAGATGTGTCTATGATAAGTGGGGTCTCTACATGACTTACAACTATTGCTGTAAAATAATGCTACAATGTCTTCGTTAACTTTACCTTCACCATCTAGCTTCAGTAACAACATTGATCAGACAATGTCATCTTTTGAGTGGTTGCATAGATTTCTTAAACTGCTCTAATAAAATACCCATTTTCACTTTCAGGACAGCAAGACAGTTGTAGATCGTTTCAAGTCAGGTTTCCCTATACCTGATGACCTCCAGTTTGAAGACTTAAGCACAGGACAGCAGATTGAAACATCTAACAACACAGCGCCTCGTATCACCACACCATCCAACACCATCAAAGGTGCCACTCTATCCGGTGGTAAATCTAAAAAGCGTGGAGGATTATTTGGACTATTTGGCTCGTCAAAGGTAAGCTTGTAAATTATTTTCATTGTTAATTAGACACAAACATTTCATCCTTTGTGCACACTTGTTGATATATTGTATAGTCAGTTTTGTTTGTTGTTAAACAAGCACAGTTTAACTATACTGCTATGATTCAATAGTCATGGCAGTAAAAGACACTCTTGGGATATCTCTAGATGCTCCTGGTATTTTATTGTTTTGGAAGTAAACATAAAAATGTATGTAAATATATAATTATGCAAGGCTGTATATATGTTTGGAGACAAATAATAATAAATGAATATTATTATAGAGGGAAACTTCGGAGGCGATAATTCAGGGAATCATAGGAGGAAGAGGTATGTATTACAACACTCCACTCAGAAAAAAACTAAGTTAGCTGAGTGGCAGTGTTCCCTAGCGTTCTCGTGGCCACGGAGTACAGGTTCGATCCTGCTTCGGACCATATATTGTTCTTTGTTTTTTTTTCTGTTGTTGTTTATTTGTCATTTTTTCTGAGTGCTGTAATACATACCTCTTCCTCCTATGATTCTCTGTAGGTATGTTTGTGTAAATTAAGTGAAAAATTATGTAATATAAATTATATGTTGCAGTTTTATGGCTGAAAGATAGGACTCAGTAATTAACATTTTGGCTATAAAATTTTCATTGATTGACAAATATATGAAAACAGCTGATTACATAAGTAGATAAGGGGAACTGGTTGGTCTCGAGGCAAGGCACTGGCCTCAAGATAGAGAGGTTGAGAGTTCAAATCCCACTTGATACAGTTGGGATTTTTATTTGTGATTTCTCCCTGCGGTAACCACTCCTGGTCTCAGCAGCGAGGTCCGGCTCGAAACGTCAATTACTCATCGACGTCAAAAAATATGAGTACCTCCAAAGACAGAGTTATCTGCTTGTATGGCAGTCTGAATAGTAAGAAAACAGAAGTAATGGTCATATCGAAGAATCAATCATCACCAGCATGCAGCATAAAATAAACAGGACAAATTTGAAACAAGTGCTACACGTCAAATACTTGGGCACAATAATAACATCGGATGGAAGATGCACCACGGAAATAAAAAGCAGAATAGCTCAGGTCAAAATAGCATTTCAGAAAATGAAAAATATCTTATGGAACAAATCTATGTCAATAGAAGTGAGAAAGAGAGTTCATCGGTGCTATATAGAACCAATTCTGACCTATGGAAGCGAGTCATAGACAGTAGACAAACAAATGAAAAGACGATTAGAGGCCACAGAGATGGGATTTCTCAGAAGAATAAGAATGTTGAAAGTTCCCTGGACAGCTAAAAAGACCACTGAGGAAGTTCTCAAAGAGGCCAACACAAAAGGAGCTCCTAAAAAACATCAGAAAGAAACAATCAACACTTTTCAAGCACATCATGAGAGAGGAGAGGAAAGTTGGAATACTTGGTTACAACTGGCAAAATAAAAGGAAAGAGAGATCGCGGGCGACAAAGAGAGAAAATACTGGATAGCTTGGTGTCATGGCATGGAAAACAGTCAACAACAGAACTGAAACGATGCACTGTGGATAGAGGATTGTGGAAGGACATGATCGCCTATGCCAACGGTTTCACACATGATGATGATGGCAAGGGACCCTTGTGCACATGGCTGCCAGGGAAAAATGGATTAACACGCAAAATTCAGTTCCTAGTCTGTAGGGACTTTGCCAGAAGTGAAAGCTGGCGAACGTAAAAAAAAAACGTAGATAACTATTAACAAGGATTAGAAAGTTTTAAAAATATTTGTAATCATCTAACTTGAGGCCTTGGTAGCCTAGTTGGGAAAACCACCCGACTAGACTACCGTCGTTCGGATACCCGCTGGGAGCAGTGTGAGTTGTACTTGTGGTTGGAAAAAAAATACCCCCACGGTCGACCCAGCCGTTGGCAGAAATGAGTACCAGGGTATTACCCTGGGAAGGTGAGGAATGTTGCCTCACATCTGAGTTTCGATGCTTGAGACGATACTATACAGAAATCTCCGAACATTTCTGGATAGGCGGCCGACCACATATGGGAGTAAACTCGCATTCTAAGACGCCGGTTCAAGTCTTGTACTTTACCTTACCTTTACCTTAATCTTTTAACTAGAATCTACTCCATGTTTATATATGTAAATCCATTGTTTTCCCGTTTCTTCTTTCTACTGACGAAGAAATTTATAGTCAAAACATTTATTATTGAGTCATTTTTTACCAATGAAGACTTTATAGTATAAACATATTATCGAGTCCTGTCTTTTATCTTTAAAGCTGTAATATATAATTTATATCCGACTAATTTTCCTTACATACTGACTGACAGAACAGATATCACAATATTCTGGTGACTATTGTTGCTTTAGTTATATTAACAAATGTGCCATGTAGAAAACAACTGCAAGTGAAGTAACTAGCCCTGTGTTTAAGAACAACATCATACATGACGACATTTGTTAACATAAACTAACAGGATAGTTTTGGTGTTCCTATCTAATCCCAAACATTAAAAATAATGTTTCTGTTATTTATTATTTTCATTGAGGAGATAACAGTTACTTGGAAGAAGTTTTATTAACTCTTTACGTACGGAAGCATTTTATCGACGCAATGGAAGAGATTTTAGAGACAATATTGTTCATGGTTTTAAGAATCAATCTATATATTTATATTTATCTAACATATAACATATTATATATGAATGTTTAGATAATTGAACAAGCTATTAGATTTCACCAATATCAAGATGATACAAGAGATGTAAAACGAATGTTGTCTGATGGAGTTCACACTAATAAAATTTAGCGTGGCCCACTATACGACTGAACGTATGCAACCGAAATGGATATGGTGCACCATGCGGCGGAACGTACAGAAAGAGTTAATGTCTAATAGTTGTATGACAGAATGATTGTTGCTATCTTACAGTAACAAGCAATATATGCCAAGTGGGTTTTATTTGAAATGTTTAAGAGGATAGATTAGTAAATTTTTTAGGGGTATTACTGTACGATCAGACCACCATGATCCAGAAATGTCCTCAATTTTTCACAACAAGAAAAATTCTCAATTCTCTCTCTCTCACACACACACACTCACACAAAAAGGATAAGGGAGGGTGAAATGGCTTGACATTTGGTCATGGAGGAAAGGCAATCTAGGAAAGCGTACTGGGATCTACTAACCCTAAAGTATGTATCCAAGAAAAATAAAGGTGGAGGCTAGAAAAAGGTACAAGTAAAAGAATATATTTGCAAAAAGTAATTTTAGTGTCATGAAAAATATACTAACATCAAAACAAATAACACCAGGTCTAAAACTAAGAATAGTAAAATGTTATATCTTCTCAATATTCCTGTATGGTGCAGAAACATGGACATTAGACAAGAAAACAGAACAGAAAATTGAAGCCCTTGAAATGTGGATTTATAGAACAGGAAGAATTGGATGGAAGGAAAATAAAACAATTGATGAAGTCACTTGTCAAGTTAAAATACCTAAAAATGAAGCGAGAACTATAAAACACAATTCAAACAAGAGAGCTGAGATTTTGGGGTATCTTAAAAGACACAGCAGACTACTAAAAGTAATCTTGGAAGGGAAAATACAAAGTACAAGAGGTAGAGGCAGACCAAGACTAACATGATGAGTAACATAAAAAAATAGAAGATCAGCCTATGACAATCTGCACCATCAAAGCAAGAAATGAATGGCGCTCCATGGTAGCAACCTTTGACACGGATACGGCTCTCAGTGATGACGATGATGAGTTACTGTAGTTAGTGGAGTTAGATACTGTAGTCAGTGGAATTAGACTACTGTAGTTAGTGGAGCTAGACTGCTGTAGTTAGTGGAGTTAGATTGCTGTAGTTAGTGGAGTTAGACTGCTGTAGTTAGTGGAGTTAGACTGCTGTAGTTAGTGGAGTTAAACTAATGTAGTTAGTGGAGTTAGACTACTGTAGTTAGTGGAGTTAGACTGCTGTAGTTAGTGCAGTTAGACTGCTGTAGTTAGTGGAGTTAGACTGCTGAAGTTAGTGCAGTTAGACTGCTATAGTTAGTGGAGTTAGATTGCTGTAGTTAGTGGAGTTAGACTACTGTAGTTAGTGGAGTTAGACTGCTGTAGTTAGTGGAGTTAGACTAATGTAGTTAGGGGAGTTTGACTAATGTAGTTAGTGGAGTTTGACTAATGTAGTTAGTGGAGTTAGACTACTGTAGTTAGTGGAGTTTGACTAATGTAGTTAGTGGAGTTCGACTACTGTAGTTAGATTGCTGTAGTCAGTGGAGTTAGACTACTGTAGTTAGATTGCTGTAGTCAGTGGAGTTAGACTAATGTAGTTAGCGGAGTTAGACAGCTGTAGTTAGTGGAGTTAGATTGCTGTAGTTAGTGGAGTTAGACTGCTGTAGTTAGCTGAGTTAGACTACTGTAGTTAGTGGAGTTAGACAACTATAGTTAGAGGAGACAGACAGCTGTAGTTAGTGGAGTTAGACAGCTGTAGTTAGTGGAGTTTGACAACTGTAGTTAGTGGAGTTAGACAATGTAGTTAGTAGAGTTAGACAACTGTAGTTATTGGAGTTAGACAACTGTAGTTAGTGGAGTTAGACAGCTGTAGTTAGTGGAGTTAGACAACTGTAGTTAGTGGAGTTAGACACTGTAGTTAGTGGAGTTAGACAACTGTAGTTAGTGGAGTTAGGCAGCTGTAGTTATTGGAGTTAGACAACTGTAGTTAGTGGAGTTAGACAACTGTAGTTAGTGGAGTAAGACAACTGTAGTTTGAAAAAATCTGTAATTTGTTTGAAAATTTGAATTTTCGACACAGACATGAAATTAACATCCTAGTAGGAGGAAAGACTTTACATAGCACATGCACAGTAATTCATACATAATGAACAGTCTAATTATAATAGTTAGAGTACTTGCACAAATGCACAGTACAAATATGTAATTAACTGCCTAATTAGAACGGTTAATCTATAGGCAGAGCACACACACACACGTAATTAGCTAACAACTGCTACACATAGAACCATTATTTAATTAATTGCTAGTGCTCTACATACCCAGGTCTGAAAGTTATGATAACATTTGAGTAACTATTGGTTGTAGAAATGACGTCCAAGTTGTGGCAACAATCAAATAAAATAAATGACATTTTGCTTAAGCTCTAATAATATTTCCTTCCTGCTTGTTAATAACTATTAATCGTTGTTCTTGTTGGTAGTGTTGTTGTCTGTTTGTGCTGTTATTATTGATCCCACAACCTGTGGACTACCCTTGTTGGCCCAGTGCAATATGTTGTATTGCCCAAGGATCTGGACCTCTTGCTGCCCATGTTTGTTTTTTCCCAGTCTGTAGAGAGTACATATTGTCAACGTTTATTTCATGAAGATTAGGTAGCAATTGTTATTGGTTAATCAACCACTACTGGTTCTTTATTGTGCTTAACTCGAAGATAGCATTTGTTTTAATTTATTTTAATAGATGTAGTCAAATCTCATCTTAACTCTTTCCGTACGGAAGCTTTTTATCGATGCAACGGAAGAGATTTCAGAGACAAAATTTATTTTCCACCATTTTAAGAATCAATCTACATATTTATATTTATCTAACATATAACTTATACTATATATGAATATGAATATATATATATATATGAATTTCCTGTGTGTTACTGGGGCCTCATTATGAGGGAAGTAAAGAATAGTGACCTTCCAGGCATGTCGTAAGAGGCGACTAAGGAGGTTGATCGATGGCTTGACAAGCTGTCATTGTAAAAAGTATTGTTATGGAAATAGCGCCATAGATTTTAAAGCAGTGATCTCTGCAACATGTGCCACTTTGGCACACAAGGTTACTGTTTTTTTAAATTGTGGTTCTGCCCTATGTGCCTTCTTCGGCTCGAAAGGACAATAGATAGATAGATATATGAATGTTTAGATAATTGAACAAGGAATTAGATTTCACCAATACCAAGATGATATAAGACATGTAAAAAGAATATGGTTTGATGACGGTTCACACTAATCAAACTGAGAATGGCACCCTATGCTTTGATATGTACGTGGCCGAAATTGGCATGGTGCACAGTGCAGCTAAACATACATAACAAAGTGTTAATCAGGGGTCATTTAGAGTTGGGGGGAGAGGGTGGAGTCTCCAGTTGCATGAGATTAGTAGCTGTGCTATCAATATAGCAGCTCTCTTATCTATAATGATGCATCAGATCATTAAATGTGTTACTGACAAAATTGCGTTTATTTACACAGCTTTTGTTTTCATTTGAAAATTACTAGCAGTTTTTTTGTTGTTGTTGATTAATTTAGTAGATTGTTTTATTTGTCTGTAGTTAGGTTATATTTGTTTTCATACCATAAGTGTGTTGGTGTTTTGCTCATATTATGCTAGTCAATTGCTTCTCTTTGTTGAAGGGCCTCAGTTTTATTCATTTTTTCTTCTCTAGTAGTAACCTTTTAAATATATAGTAGCTGACAATTTTCTTTTTCTAGTAGCTTCAAATATTCATTATGGTAGCTTAAGATCATTTGAAATTTTCTTACTATTAGGTTATATAGAAATAAGAAAAATGGCTGCAGTCAACAGTCTAATTTACAGTTAGGAAGAAAATGGACATAAGTCAGAATTTCAGACTTGGGTTCAGAAGAGACAACAAAAGAATTTCAAAACAGGCTCTTCTATGGGAAACATGAATATA